>JAIGNY010000765.1:327500-547500 GCA_020152595.1 Chiridota heheva | reverse complement strand
AATATGAGAGTCCGTGAAATACGATCTGGCCACGGCTGTGTCAAATGTACTGTGCACCCCAACCAAGGGTGCAACAGTCGGGTGGGAACAATGGGTAAACCTTACGTGGCCCAAGCAAAAACAGAGGTTTGAGGGACTCCGAGCAATGACACTGCAATATGTTGGGTAACAGGACTAAAAATGAGACCCACCTAATTGTAAATACGATGATCCCAAATAGGTTGATTATATCAATTCCATAGGTAAGAATATAAAACACAAAGAAGCTAACATAGTTCCACATATCAATGTAATCAATTCGTAACTCAATTCAAACAGGCTGAAAAATATCACCAACATAATATTAAATTAAATAGATCACAAGCATGAAAATAATCCTTGACTTAATAATATCAATCAACAATTACAGTAACTGTTCCTTGCTATAAACTAACTAAACTAATTGGCCAATAAGAAATGTTTAACTTACACAATTATTCACAACCTGCAACACACATCCTCATCCCACCACAGTCCAGAAGCTGCTCTCTTTCAAACATACACAACTCCTTAAACAGTTTAGTATTTTATTATTGCCAATAAAGTTTTTTTTTTATTACGCCCAAAACATTATATTTTCAATTTAAAACTTACGCTACCGGCGCTTTAACTTACTATGACGTCATGTGTAAACAAACTAAAGTTGTGAATGAGAGCTCATGATCTTTACATGACATCATTTTGAATATGACGCGCGCCCTGACAACAATATACACTATGTACATTTTAATCTTACATACACTAGCAGTAAATACACTTAGGCCTACACTGACTGACGGACGATCCCTGTAGCTACGTTAGAGAACTTTAACTGAAACCATCGTACAAATATGATGCAAAACGGCACTAAAAACATATCAAATCAGTTAAACTGACACTTACATACATGACATCAGGTCGAGTTGCGATCAACATCGGGAGAACTGGTAAGTGCAAGCAACTTTGGATAAAGCCTAAGCTTCAATGGTAAAGTCAAGGTGACCGTAGCCTAACACTGGCTTGGTACAGTGCAAAGCCTATGGCTTGCACTATGGGATATTACATAAAGCCAACTTCCCCCATTCAAAATATTTGGGGGAAGGTGCGAAAAACTAAATTAACATAAGCAATTCATTCTGAGGTCAAAATTGCGCATGAATCTACCCTAATTAGGCAGTTAGGTCTCTTAGTAAGTCAGTCTGTTACGGTAGTTAGTTTTTAAATGCTGTAAAATAGACCATTTTTAACTGATTTTGATTGGAGTCTGCAGTTTTTGCTGTTTGTATGGTATCAAGTGCACTTTAAACTCTTTAGGCTCATATTGTTGCTATACCTGTCCGTAAACCTTTAAAGAATTAGTTCAGTGAGTGATCAGGCAAGTTTTTCTTATACGCAAAAGAACTTCAAAAGAAACTACATCTTTTTCCGTTTAGGAGATATTCAAGTTAAGGTTCTGTCTCACCTGGAAAGAAATGACTGGTGTAGTAAGTCTACTATGCAGTGGCGCAACTAAGGGGAAAGCCACCCTAGGCCTGTAGGGCCCTAGATACTCCATTGCTACTATGGAAGGTTGGGCTTCTCATCATCACATTCCTAACTATTGTTAATGTATTTTTAAAGAAAATTTAGGTATGGTCAAGATTCTGTTTTACTATACTTTCCTGACTTATTCAATGGTTTTTAACCCACAAAATTGCAGGGCTAAATATAAAAGACTTTGAGGAAATTGAGGGCGTAACGTCACAACTAGTCTGATTTCAGTCGTTTCTACACAAATGATACCAAACTTTAAAGTTGAATATTTCATTATATTGAATAAGATTTTTGAATGCTTTCTTCCCCATTTTGTTTCTTTTGAAAATCCTCTTTCATATCGGACGGACTTACCAGTAACTACCTGTCCATCAGTCCATATACCTTTAAAATAACAACGGGCAAACGGGACGATTTTAACCCAAAACGGGATGGAGGGTGAAAAAGCTTTCATTTCAAATTGGATATCTTTTTTAATCAAAAACGGGATCATAAGGTTATGGTACGTCAAATCTAGAAATAACATTTTGAAATATCGTTTTAAGTGACCATATTATCTATCAGGAACTACATATTACCGTGAAATTCTTGTCAAAAACTGAAATGGGAAGTTTTGCTTTTCGGATTGGCGGTTTTATCACGTCAAATTTAATCAGTCTGCCAGAGGCTTCAAGTTAGCTAAAGGTCTTTTTTCGGCAGTGAAATTATTAACGCGGAGGGCGACTGGGCATGAACCTTTTCTGAATAAAGATTTATAATTTTTTTTACATATTTCTTTTTCTTTTTCGGAACATGAAATACCGATTTTAGATTTCCTTTGCCCGGGCCGTTTTGTTGAACATTTACCCCAATCTTGACCGAACATTTCGAAATTCAAAAAGGAAATTAGAATTAGGAGAATTAAGTGCTATCATAACCAGATAAAATACAGAGCGCAGCAATTTCTCATGGCTGAAAATTTTGAAAATTTCGATAATGGTAATATCATAATATTTCCGGAAATTATAGTTTCGGAAATTATTGTTCATAATTCGAAAAAGAAATAGCAAAAAAAATAAAATAAAAAAACGTCAAAAACAAACAAAGATATAACCGCTTTTTGTGGTCATATCATGGAGATCCCAAATAGTATCTCCATGGTTATATATATCTTGTCGGTTGCATGCGGCTATGTCTGTTTCAAAACTGGTTCAGGACTGGCAACTATGTGCTCCGAACGGCTCTCAAAAAGGTCAATTAAAAAGAATTGATTTTGCGAAAGATCCATAAATTTTGCTAAAAGTTTCACAAATTTTGATAAATGGCCCAGATTTTGAGGCCATGACCTAAGTTTGTTTGCTCTTCAGTAGAATTCAGTGTCTGAACAGTTTAAAGACAATTGACACAATATATGAGAGGAAAAAAAACCGCCATCAGCGATTTAGTTTCGTTCAACAACACGACACCCCCCCCCCCCCCACACACAAGATTGGCTACGCCCTGGAAATATCAATGAAATTTGTTCCGGTTGAATTATGCGTGGTTCTTAAAGGTCATTAGGATACTAAACATGTCCCTTCCTGCTCGACCTTTTTTTTCCTTCAATCTTCTACAGTGGTAGAAATAAGAGGGAGCCAAAACTGGAGTTTTTTGAAAAGTGGGGGGGGGAATGCTTGAAGCTTCCCCTCCCCGGAAGAACTTCCATATGTGAGGTATATGTATATGTGCCGCCCAAGCAGGTGCCTTTTTTGCTCCATTTTCGTTGTGCAAATGTCTTTTTTTTTACAATTAAAAACTTTGAAAAAAATCCCTTTTTTTACCATTTTTTAAGTGCAAGTCCCAAAAAATGAGGTTTTACTGTATCAATTTTGTACTGCTGGTTCATTTATACAATATTTTCGTTGAATACTCATACTGCTGGTATCAAAATTGACTTCTTTCATACTGCGCGTATCAAAATTGTAAAGTTTCATGCTGCAGTTACCAAAAAAATATGTCGTATTATACTGCGGGTATGCAGGTATGTTTTTCGGTTGGTGGGCTGCACAACCCTACCACTTTTAGTATGAAGTGCCTCCCTGGGGATCATATCTTCCTCCCCGCCCTCCGTCCTCCCCCTCCCCTCACTCCTTCCCCCTCCCCTTACTCCACCCCCTACCCTCCTGCCGTTCTTCCGGTGCCACAGAATTGATAGCTTCCAGCTGTCCAGTGGTTGCTTTTGTCGTGATTTTGCTTAAAAGTGAATTAGGTTTGCTGGAAAAAAAAGTGGGGCAAAATCCTATAAGTCGGGAAAAGTTTTTCCGCTTTCAGCGCCAGTTTCAATATCATTTTTGAATCGGAAGTGTAGGATACTGAAAGTATGACGTATAAGGTAAAGGAAGAATGACGTAATGGAAATTTCTGAGCGACAATATGCGCTATGCATAATCTGGATAGCGCATGCCTACTTCATTCTTCTCTTCACATGCAAGATGTCTGCGAAGTACCAGAAAGCCGATACAGAGGTAATTTATCACTTTTTTTCTTGAAATTATTAAAGATAATTAAATTTATACAACGTTTTTTTACAGGAAAATGTGTTTTTATTGTTTTGCGTTTACATGATTTTGAAGTTACCTTGTCATTTTTCAGAAATCGGTTTTGGAAAAAAATCCGTAGGGCCCGCGTTCGACCTGTAGTCTGTGGGCGGGCAATGCGTGATACTATCGGTTTAATAGCCTGGCGTACCGGCGGGCACCACCGGCATCTCCAGCTAGCAGTAGGACCTTACTAATAGGCTTAGGCCTAACGTTAAGCCTTGGTTTAATACGACCGGCTAGTTGAGCCAAAAGTAAAGTAGGCTAGGGCTAGATTACAGGTGTTCCTAACGTTATGGCAACCTATATATAAATATAGATATAAATATTCTTATTTACTTTTTTTGACTTGACTCACATTTGCTGGAGACTCCCTTTTTTGTTTATAACAATATAAGCCACAGTATTTGTTCTTTTTTTCTGATGAGATGCACAAACGATGGATTTTCTACGGACATTACAGTCATCAACAGTTAAAAGCCCAACAATTTGCTGCAAACCAAATAAACGTTGCAATGACGTCATGAAGAAGCAGCACTACAATTAGAAAGTGACCTACCTTTTTATATTTATGTAGGCCTATTAAGTATATAGGTTGCCATAATGCTAGGAACACCTGTGGGCTAGACCTAGTTATTAGTCATATCCCACAATACACTTTTTGACATACTGGTGGCGTGTAAGGTTGGTCATACACTTTCCGTACATAATTATGAAGGTGTGTTGACAGGCTACCAAACTTAGGTCGATGGGGCGAAATTTCCTCCAAACTTGCAATCTTTACCATATTACGTTTTTTCGGAAATATCCTAGTATACTATAGCGGTAAATTGCAATATAGAGTTTAGTGAGGTAGTTTTACCAAGCGTATCTTAGCTTCTTATTTCTCATTATTTTTTATCCTTTGACTAGAATTTCAATTCTAACACAAAAATTTAACGAGTATTTTCAGGTACAATTATGTAAATCAAATTTATAAAATTATTAAAAAATCTTAACATTTTCAATTATTTTAATAACGGAATAAAGTTGTATTACAAGAAACACATTTTGCCGAAGCTGGAGTGAAAACCAAATGTATGCTTGCGCTATATATCAATATTTTGATATTGACCCATGCCGATATGGTGTTATTGAGTTACAGGGTCATATCGATTTATCAATATGTTTTCCACTGATATTGTACTATACATAAACTGATAATGAAGTTAACATGTCAAGCAATCAGCAAACTGTGGAGTGAAGCTGGTGAAGGTATAGTTTTACTAGCTAGCTAAGGCCTAAATCTGTGTGGAATATTGTTGATCAGATGCGGTTTTAATCACAAATTATTTTAACTAATTAGTGCCGCCTAGCTTTAGGCCTTAAGGCTTATTTGATGTGTTATTTTGATTTTCATAAAATTGTAATTAAGCTAGTCTTTACACGGGTACCTGAAATGTCCAGGTACCCAACCGATTGTGTTGTTATCAGGTTCCTAAAATACAACCCGGGTATGGATTTTCATAATATTACCAATTGCAGACTGTTTCTGTTTTAGAATTGTATGTTAAAAGAATCAATTTTAATTTACAAGAATTATAAAGTGTATGTATCTTTTCTATTCCAACGCAATACAATAAAACGATAACAAAATATTGTCACAGATTGCAGAAAGGATGTTGAATGAGCGATGTGCCTAGTAATACATTTATGCTAGTAGTACTACATGTACTAGTAGCGCAAAACTTAACTCTCAAAACTTTGCTTTAAAAAAAATCCAAACCAGTGTGCAACAAGCAGTTTGTGTAGTGTGCTGCAGAAATATTTTGTTGCAGTTGTACATTACCAAACTATTTTTAAAGCGTGTCTGCTATTTGCTGAAAAAAATTGTAACACCTAATATGAACCAATCACAAGTTGTTTTCTAATGAAATTGTTATGTGTTACTGAGCGTGCACATTACAGAATCGTGGAATCAGTCAGTAAATCCCAGTGTAGCGTTAATGAGGTGGAATCGTGTATTTAATATTCCAGAATACCAAGTGACCCGTCTATTGAAATTTTGAGGAAGTAAGTATATTATTTTTTTATATTTTTTTTATAAAGACGGGTAAATAAAAGAGACAAGAAACATTTGTATTTTGTTTCTTTATTCACAAAAACAAAGATACAATTGAAGAATAAAAAATATCCCAAGATTTTACAAGGTACACTGTTAGATATTAACACATGTACTACTCCTGCAAACAATATTGAAATGGCCTTGTCGGTACGTCGGATACCCGAATACCTGTCCAATAATGCAGGCCGAGTACCTGGTCAGATTTTTGGACCCTGTGCAAACATTAGATTACTCAATCGGAAACATGTCTCGGATCAATAACTTTCCTAATTTTAGTGTACATAAACCAGACGTCTATTAATACCTGAAAAATTAGCTTAACGTATACTTTGGTATACTTTCTATGGCTTATACTTTGTATACTTGGCGTTGAACCTCTACTCAGCATATGGTAGAAGAGCTGCGAAAACGTCTGAATCTCGACTTAGAACAGGAGATGATTAGAGCTGTAACTACCCCTTAAAGTATTCCATTCCATAACAATTCCCACTGGGAAAAAGTGCTTGGCGACATCTAAGAGAGGTCGTTCTGGAAATGCTTCATAGTGTTCCCTCTCGCGGGGGCGAAATTCCTAACAAAAAAATTGATCACTTCCAGACAAATAATAATTATTCAGATACTTACAGGTGTCTGTCAAGGTGTGCTGCAGCTTTCAAGCCAGCCTGTGTGCTGCAGCTTTCAAGCCAGCCTGTGTGCTGCAGCTTTCAAGCCAGCCTGTGTGCTGCAGCTTTCAAGCCAGCCTGTGTGCTGCAGCTTTCAAGCCAGCCTGTGTGCTGCAGCTCTCAAGCCAGCCTGTGTGCTGCAGCTTTCAAGCCAGCCTGTGTGCTGCAGCTTTCAAGCCAGCCTGTGTGCTGCAGCTTTCAAGCCAGCCTGGGTCCTGCAGCTTTGTAGGGATTCTAAAAATATTGGACCATTTGCCATGGCAAAAGCCCTTTCCTGGCATAATGTCCTTTTCAGCCAAGGTGACCACACGGCAGATTCATATTCCTTTTTGTACTTATTTAATTCAGTTTATTTGTTTCTTCACATTGTATACATTGTAGCAATCTATTTATAGAGTACTGCCTAAAAAGATTGTAACAAAGAAACTATTAAGAAAAGAAAACACTTTTTTCTCAAATTGTGATCAAAAGGTATAATATAAAAAAAAGTGTTTAAGAAGAGAGAAAAAAAGTGTTTAGAAAAGAGAAAAAAACTCCTTAAGAGTTTAACTGGTAAAAACACTCTTTAGGGTTTAAAATGAAAACATTATTAAGCACCCCTGCTCTAATTAGCGCCCACCCAACAATTTTTGACTAATAACTTGATTTGTAATTTAAAGACTTATTAAGTTTGGTTGCATTATTTGCTTAGTTTGTGTCTGACACTCACAATGTCTTTGTGGTGGTTATTGTAGTGGTTATTGTGAGGCTAGTATACACTAGATCCAGTTCATACAGTGCAGTTCTGATAGCACACTGTATGCGGCCCGGAGCATGGATGCTTATATGAAGAAACTTTGGGCTTAAAAAGTGGTGCAATTCTATTTTCGTAAATGCCATGTGCACTTATTACGTCGAATATGGTATTACTTTAGCCTGGTGCCTAGGATATTTTATGTTAAAATATTTTGCTCTCCTTTAAATAGCTATTTTAATTAATGTTGAAGACCCTTTATACCAAGGTCAATGCACTTAAAGTTTAGGCCTTATTCTTTTTATCTTACATTAATTAACCTTATTATCTCTCTGTGCCCCACATCACAGAAGGCCATAATGCTCGCTTTTCAAGCTTCTTGATCTTTTGCAGCTCTCCGTACCTCTGCCCAACTTCTCGCCCCATATCTATCCCTCCCTTTTGTTACTGTCCTCCTCCATGTTATCTTAGGCCTAATTTCACAAATATGTTTTTAATAGGCCACACTTAAGTAGCAACCATATTAAGTAATTTTATACATAGGTGTCCGTAGCGTTTAATGGCAAGCTATATACTAATTACATGTATAACAAGGTAGGTCAACTCCGACCTCTACTTTCGAACCGTATATGAATTTCTTTTTTTTTGACCACTCGCGAATCTTAATTACATTTTTTTACTCGACTCACATTTGCCAGAGATCCCTTCTTTGTTTATAAGCCACAGTATTTGTTATTTTTTTGTCTGATGAGACAAATGATGAATTTTCTACCCCCACTCCTATTACAGTCATACAGTCATGACAGTTTAAATGTCGACAATTTGCTGCAAACCAAAGAAATGTTGCGGTGATGTCATGTAGAAGCAGCACTCCATGAAGAAGCATAACACTAGGAACACCTGTGATTTTATATGCCAATTACAGTAATTGAGACTGCATAGGAAAAACCACAAATTTTGTTGAATTTTTTAATTCTTATTGAAATCTCTTGCATCCCTAGTCATGCAAAAATATTCAAAAACTACTCTCCTTAGGTGCAAAATCGGGCAAACTTTGAGACACTTTTTGAAGAGTCCTCACACAAAATCAAAATCAAGATATATTAAACAATATACATTTGATCATGAACAAATCTGAAATTTGGGATGAAAATACCCTTACAAAAATATGTTGACTTATTAAGTTTTACAGCAGGTGTAACATGGCTTTCAGAATAGCTTCAAATTTCTCCCGATTTTGCACCAAAGTTTTTTTTTTTAATGTTTTTTTAGAGTTTTGTAACGAGGGATGGCAGAGTTTTGATATAAAAATCAAATTTCAACAAAATTTGATGGTCGAGTTTTCCTACTTTCCTATCCCTGTCCCGATTTTGCAGCAATGGAATCAAAAGATTTTTTTAAATTTTTTTTTTTAGAGTTTTGTGACAAGAGATGGCAGTTTTTATATCAGAATCATTTTTTTTTCTACTCTTATCTGACTAGAATCAAGCGCACTTCTCCTTCCCAACCCTTCTGTGTTAGGATTAAAAGATAACTTCAAACTTACTGAAAATGATGTGAGGAGTTTTTTCGTTCTTTAGAATTATGGAAAATAGTGCTGTCATGAATCTGGTTGTTGGCACATGTCAGAACATTTGACGACCTCTTTAATATACATTTCCTTATCCTTTGGAGTACTTTATATAACAGCTGATCCTAAACTAAAAATAGATTTTATCATTTTGAGCCAGTAGAAAGGAAAAGTTATATTTAGTTGACCCAGAGCGTGACTAATTGACTTTAAGATGATTCACGTGCATGCTGTTTTGGCTATGGGGAAATTTAATTATACAAATCAACACTGTTGCCATTGAAAAGACATGCGAATGAATGGATTTGTATTCCCAATTGAGATTCATGTGGATACTATTACAATCAAGTGAACACGATTCATTGGCTTAAAAATACTGTACTAAGGTTCCACTAGAAACTGTAGTCATGTGCAATCCGGATAAAAGTTGTTACTCCCAAAATCCTTATTCAGCACTCTGACTTCCGCCTTAATATTGCCAGCTACCTCAGGAAGACCTGGCAAGTAGCATTGTATGGGATTCCGGTAGTGTCATGTAAGTCCCGGTATCCCGATCTCGGTATTGCGCAATCTTGACCACGTAAGGATTCGTAACTACAACCGGGAATCAAACCATCTTTTCCGGGTTTTTAAGTAAATATGTCCAAAACTCTGTTTTGTGTCTTCTTTTGTATCTTTTTATGTAAAAAACAACCTTATTCTTACAAGATTCTAGTCAATTTTGACAAGCACCCAAGTCAGTTATAACAAACTCCCAATGGTAAAAAAAGACCAAAATTTCGCGAAGCTTTTGGATACCAAATTACGGATTCTCTTATATCTGAGCAAGTGCTCATGTACAGAAGTTTATACCGCACATTCTTTTTAGTCATTCAACAATCAAAACCCCCAAATTAAAGTGTAATTTCATATTGACTTTTTGATGCCACAAGCAAATTCATATGTCAGCATCAACACACTCATGACACACTAGACCACTACAGACAGTATAACATAACACAAGGCTCAAGTTCTCAAAAAAAAAACAAAAAAAAAATTACCATGGTATGAAATCCTCTCGCAATGTTTTAAAAATACCTCAGGTCAATAAAGAATTCGAACAGTGGAGTTCCATCTTTATTTTTTCACAAAAACATTTCCTTCAAAAGGATAAAAAGTGTTGTTTAAAATCACAAATTCAACCATGAAAACTTGCGCGATAAAAATAAAAATGGAGACTTTACATTTAAGAGGGGCTGACTAATAACTGAATTGGGGACGACATTTTGAAATAATTACAGAATATATTTAAGGTTAAGTGACGGCATGAATTTTTTTTGTGGGTTGTGATTCTAGGGAGGTTTTTTTCTCCGGAATTCTTTAAAAGTTATGGGGGGTTTTCAAATAGAATTTGAGTTTTTCATGCACATTTTAAAGGGTTTTCATGCTCTTCGCAAGGACTGTATTATTTATCAGGGTGTTATTGGGGTATTTAAATACATGGTTAGATGTGAATTTGGCCTTGTGTACTAACATATAAGGTATTGTGACAGTGCAGTAGAAATATACATTTGGGGAATCCCGGTAGTGACACCACTTCCGGTAGTACAAAAACGTGACTGCCGCACAGCGCTACTGGCAAGACTCCTGGAATCTCGACACTAGTACTAACTTCACACTTTCAATCCTAAAGTTGAGACCAACCCGCTTACACAATCACAATTATACAGGGGACGTTGTTATCACCCGCACGTATGTCTTGGCCACTCTTTTCTCACCCACCCCTACCTCCTTTCAGGCTCTCCCAAACCTCTCTGCCCTACTTAAAACACTGATCTTTCGATCAAGCATATCCTTTTAAACTGTCCCTTATACCTGAACTCCAGATCACTCTTCTCTTCCTCCACCTCCATTTCTGATCTCTTCAAAAACAATCCCTCCTCCAACATCATCACCTTCCTCCACAATAGCATTTTATTCTACAGTACCTGATCCAATCCTTACTCCAGCATTCACATTACGATGTGCGATTTCAGGATTCCCGCAAAAAAAATAATTAAGTCCTCCTCAAAAAGAGTTGTAAGGGAGGAATTCCCACAAAGAAAACTGAATGACCCAAAACTAAAATACACTACAATATTTTTCGCGCAACTACTTTATACATCACAGTTGTAATGCTACCGCTTAGGCCATGACTGATAGGGCATAAATTGAATTATCAAACACTAAAATGTCGTAGAAAGAAAAAGACAATTTTTTAAACATGTTTTTACACCCTACACTGGTAAAAATTGATGTCAGTGGGCAAAAAGAACAAAAAACAAGCCCAGTACATGCCTGTAAGCCTGCCCTGCCCCCTGTGAGCCTGCCCTGCCCCCTCTGAGCCTGTCCTGCCCCCTGTGAGCCTGCCCTGCCCTCTGGGGTCCACTTTGCCCCCTGGGGTATACCCTGCCACCTAGGGTTTGCCCTGCCACCTGGGGTCTGCCCCTTGGGGTCCGCCTTGACCCTCATGAAATGTATATATTTTTTTAAACTTTATCTGAATTAACCTCATAAATGAAATACCATACATGGTTACAGAACACAGAATGATAGCATAGTAAGCAATTGTTGTGTTTAGCTCATGAATGGTCCTGATCAATATCAGTCAGAGTAGTTTCATTCTAAGGTACAGTATGATTATAATTAAAATCCCAGAGCTTCTTCACCATGGGTTTGAGCACCTGGACTCCATGCCGAAAAGACGCAGTGCTTTGAGCACACATTAATGTGCCTCTCAACAAGTCTAGCACCCTGCCCCCTTTTTAAATCAAGCTAGGGTCTGCTGGATATTCAAATTTTATAGCATTCTTTGTTAATTTTTGATTTGACGGAAATGATCGCGTGTAAGGCCTAGTTACTGTAGCGGTAGCCTAATATACCAGTTTTGTGAAATTTTGTTACTGTTTATTTTTAACTGACTTTTCCTTCGGGTATACGGGTAAAGGATCTAAGTAGTAGCTTCGGGTACCTGGTCTCAATTTTTTGCTACCTGACTCTGGCCTGTAAAAAGCATTTAAAAAAATATATATTTCTGTTAGGGAATAATCACTTTTAAAAGAAGCTCTTTCGAATTTGTGAAGACATAATGTAATTTACTGTTGGTATTTTATTTTCCTTTAAAAAAAAACCTGCTAAAATAGTGGGTGAACCAAATGATTTGAAGAATTCTTAACAACCCAAGCATTTGTTTAGTCTTTGAATGGAGATTCTTTGAATCATTATAGTGAAAGCTTGGATTATCAATGGAAAGAGAATTTTTGAATATTGTGCCTAGTCAGTGAACTGTGAATTCTTATTCATTGGGCCTACAATACCTGCTAGTTATATATTTTATTGCATTCTACACTAAACAGAAACCACATACTGTACCAGCAATTCTTACTATAGTTGAACCAGGGAGCTGTCTAAATAACAGCTATTTGTTTTATCTGTGGCAAAGGTTGACCACTTGTTTGAGTAAGAAAGGGATTTATGGGGATTTAATGACAAGGTCTGTACTTTGCATACCTGATTGTAAGCCATTTTGAATAACTCTTAACCTTTAAGTGTAGGAAAGGTAGGAGAAAAGTTAGTGGATCAGGGGTTACATTGCAATAAAACATCTTGAACTGGGTGGTTACATTGCAATAAAACATCTTAGAAATGGGTGAAGTTTGAAAGAGGGATCATACACAATGAGAAGTACAGTATGTACAAAGTTAATGATGCCTCAGACAGTAGTTATAAAGGAGGGCATGATATTATGGACGATGACAATTTGAGGGTGTTTGTGTATTGAAAAGGCAGACAGTTCAATCTAATAATTTAATTTGAATTTACAACTTTGGCTTGGCTCTGGCAGTGATTCTAAATCATCTCCAGTTGGACTTTGAAGTTTGGTAAAAAATTAAAACTTCTTTCACAAAATCAGATGCTTTTCCTCACGGAATGTTGGCAAAGGAGTAGATGCAATGAATTAACGCCAAAAACTGGAACTTTAACATTCTGCAGAGCGTATACCTCCGCCCCTGTTCATTCCCCCACCGGAATATATTCTACCTTCGAAACTTGAAACCCACCACCTTATGACATGTATAACCCCAGTCAGTTCCCAGCCTCATGAAAAGTTGCTTATTATCTTCTGTGCAAATTCCGCCCACTTGAGATTTATGATTATATAATGAGCTGAAACAAGCTGTTTTTCGAAGGTGATTACAGCTTTATTACGACAAAAAACCTTATCAATACTTGAAATTTAGGCAGATAAAGGGTTGAAAATACTATCCATTAACATTTGAAGAAATAATTTGGGCAAAAAATAATGAAAATCGGAGGGATTTTTAAGTATTTTATATTTGGAAAAACTGGGTGCCAAAAAACGTGGTCACAAACCACATTTCCAGTCTTGGGCCCATACGATCTTTACATATGTGATCAAAAAATTTCTTTTATCTAAATCTATGAAAATAACATGAAAATTAGATGAATCTGGTCAGGGGTTCGCAAGTTTTGCAGCTATTTCCAGAGGAACCATGTTGATTTCGCTAATATCGTACGATCCATATCATGATTGGACAATGTGCAGTCACATGGTGTTGTGTACATCTGTATCGTAATCTTGCATGTCAGTATGTACATGCTGTATGCAGTTATACACACATTATGATATGGCCTTCACATGAAATAGCCACAAACCCTTCGTAATCACCTGATATCGTGTTTCTTTAAAATAAACAGTATATACTTCATATTACATGGGAATCTTAACTTTTATCAAATTCAGAATAAAATGAATATTTCTTGAGGCAACTGAATACACTCAAGTGTATGTAAGGTTTTGATAATTAAAACCATGTGGCCATATCGCCGTTTTGGGTGCTCTATCTTTGACTCCGCCTCCCGAGCGCATTTTCAAAAAAGTGCTAGTAGAGTATGGGTTAATCAACCCGCGACAAATGCGCCAACTGGAAAAAAAATGCAGCATGATCCCAGTGGGCGGGTCACTGAAGCGGAAGGGGCCCGACTCTGCTGCTTGGAAGACAGACAACCCTTAATAATCAGCCCTTGATTACCCCTTACTCTACCACGCGTTGATATTATCGCCATTTTGGGTGCCCCATCTTTGGCTCCGCCTCCCAAGCGCATTAAAAAAAAAAGGGCTGGTAGAGTAAGGGTTAAGCAGTAACAAAACCACACCAAATATAATCCAAATCCAGTTGTCAGTTCTTGAGATATCTTGATGGCAAACAAACAGACAAATAGTGGCAAAACATGTTCCCACCCATCCATTTGCATCCTTCCCCTGTTCCAGTAGGACTCAAATTTAAATCACTTCCTTGAGCAGGAACAAAACCACTCACCAAATTGAATCCAAATCCAATAATCATTTATTTGAGATATCTTGATGACAAACAAACAGGTTGAAAACATAATCAACTTCATTGGCAGAGGTGATTAGAGAAGTATGTACCTTAGTACAGTAAATTGTACTAGATATCTAAAATTTGCATATATTAAAGAAGAGGTTCAGTCTCGAATACATTCAGAAATGAACGCTGCCATACTGGTAACGTCACTTTCGGTTTTGAGTTTTAATGCGATAGCATCAGGAACCTATGCAGCCATGATGGCGTGTGTGTATGTATGTGTTTGTGATGGCCGGCTCGTAAATGCGATATCTCAAAAACGATACACTGGATTCATGTATTTTTTTAAAACAATTTTAGCAAATTGAACATGCAATTAATTGGATATCATGTCATATGTGGTACACAGATAGCTCATGGTCTATAGATGTACCATATAATATGTTTGGTAGTGATGCCATGCATATTAAAAAGTAGGCAGGGCTTTAAAGTGAAAATTTTGAGAGAGAAAGAAAGTGAGCAACTGTATGTCCATCTATTTTGCATCATACTGGGCATGATAATATAGTTAGTTATTTTGTACATGCTTATATTATCAACAGATGTCATTAATATGCATGGTGAGTGTGTCTTAATGTGAAAGTGCTAAATGATATAACACCATACCTCATGAATGGTGGATCGGATTAATGCGATATGTTGTACACAGATGGGTTATGGTCTACATATGTTCTAATATTGTGGTAGTGCTGTCATAAATATTAATGAGTAGGTTGGGCTTACTGAAAAAAATTTGAAATAGAATAAATGAACAACCATTTTTGCACCATACTTGCTATGATAGTGTTTTTTAATTATCGTGCAAATGCTAATGTCAACATTTGTATTGATCTGCATGGTTGGTGTGGCTTATGAATAAATATCATTCAACAAATTATTTCATGATATGCATGACAGTTAATGACAGTTAATACCAATTTTGCAAATCAATCAGTTATATGAAAAAGAAAGCATCGGAACCATAAAACCTTTTGGTTCCCTATTTGCAAGAAATCTACAATCTGTTGCCATCAGTGTTTTTCAAACTTTTTCTCAAGCTACTGTATGTGCATTATCTTCTTGGGATAATTTACTCAAGACTTGTTATGTTCTCTGACAATATTGAAAGGATTAGTTCAGTGGTCAAGCAAGTTTATTTCATATGAAAGAGGACTTGAAAACAAACAAACTGGTGAAGAAACTGTTCATCAATCTCATTCCTATAAAGAGATATGAAGGGTTAAAGCTCTGTCTTATCTTTGTATAAATGACTGGTGTAGTATGTCTACTGTGGAAGGAATGTTGGCGCCTTTATCCTCACATTCCTAACAATTGTTAATGTATTCGAGAAAAAAAATATTAAACTTTTCATATTTCAATTATTTTCCCTCAAACTTTCTTCAGGTGGTAAATTACAATTATCCTTACAAGATTCTGTTTAACTGTCTCCTGACATATCCAATGGTTTTTAAGCTACAAAATTGAAGGACAAAATATTATAGAAAATAGAAATTGAGAAATCTGAGGCAGTGACATCACAAGTAGTCTGATTTCAGTCGTTTCTACACAAAGGATACCAAACTTCAAACTCAAATATCTCCTTAAGGGAATAAGACTTGAATGCTTTTTTCACCATTTAGTTTCTTTTGAAGTCCTCTTTCATATACTGTAAGATGGACTTGCTTGACCCCTGAACTAATACTTTAACAGTAGGAACATTCAAAGTAGAAGTATTTGGCGATATCAATGACCTACTGTACCTGAAATGGGGAGCAACTGTTCCGCTGCCATAGTTACATGGGAAAGTTTAGGGTTTCTATATATGTATACAACCATTATGCACATGTGCTTGCTCATACCTGAATTTAGAAGTCGGTTATAAGACATTTAGATTGTAAGTGATTGGGGTAACGTTCATTTTGATTCTTCATACCTGAATTTAGAAGTCAGTTATAAGTTATTTAGATTGTAAGTGATTGGGGTAAAGTTCATTTTGATTCTTCATACCTGAATTTAGAAGTCGGTTATAAGTCATTTACATTGTAAGTGATTGGGGTAAAGTTCATTTCGATTCTTTGTAGTAGTGTGGAATGCCACCACAAGCTTGTATTCTAATCTTTAATAAATATTTGAACTTTTAAGAGGGTTACCCTTTCTGGGAATGTAAGGTGGTTGGTTGTATATACAGTACAGAACAGTATATCAAAAAAGAGCACAGAAAGTCAGGTGATAAAAAGATTAATAATCAATCATGTTCTTTACTTATGTTTCAATGCTGGATAGAAAATCTGTATGGATGGTTGCACATGGAAATTATAACACCTAGAGGTGTGTACTAACTTGGCTTTTTCTTCCAAATTCCTTCAAATTTCCTGAATTTTGTGTGGCAAAATTTTATTAAACAGCTAATGGTGCATTTTAAACATGCATTTGAGTCCTAAATTTGGAGGAAAATAGGTCTTTAATAAAATTAAGTTGTGTCTAAAATCAAATTGTTCTGCCAATTTATTATTTATCATTAAAGGTTGTGCAATCACTATAAAGGTATGCTGTACATATTAAAGCAATATTCCCAGTTTTTTGTAAAATTATATTGGAAAGAACATACTTTTAGAGCCAATTTGGTACAAAAATCAGGTTAATATCATTTTCCATTTAGGAGATATGGATTTTTAAAGATTTTCCAATTGCATTTGAAAGTTTTTGTACAGTATGATAAATTCGTGTTTGATGATGTCATAGAGACAATTCCATTGCAAATGTTTGTCTGTCTTCGAACGTTGATTGCTTGTTTCTGTATAATTAGAAACAATTTCCAAAATTGATTGAAGTAGGGTATATTTGACAATGTATATAAATACCTAACTTTCATCAATTTATTTTTCTAGCAGGTTTTACTAATAAAAAAGGATGATAAGATTTTAATAAAATATATCAACTTTGTGGGAGAATGTGTTGCTGTGATGTCATACTGAGCCTTTTCCTATTCGTTTGTTGGCATGTTTTGTGAACCTTAAAATTTTAATATTTCCTGGTAGGAATAACATATCAAACATGATTTTTGTACTAAATTGTTTCTAAAAAATTTGTCTTATGAAAGGTTACAAAAAAAAACCCAGGAATATTCCTTTAAAAAATTGAAATGCATGGAGGAAAATTTTGAAGGAGAAATCCTTGATTAATAGAGTTAGTATTCATCTGAAATATGACTTGGCGCTTTTTGTTCTTTTTGGTGGAAATTTTGAAGTACAAGTCATATCGAATATCAAAGGAGGAGTAAAACAGTATTTCATTGTAGCATAGCATAGCAAGGTTTAACATCCCAAAAGCATCCAGTGCTGGACATATCAAGACGGCCACAGCCTTTGATAACCAGTCAACAGACTGGCTGCAGACCCACCGGGGTACGAACCCGGGACATGCAGATAAGAGGACAAAGCACTAACCACTACACCACAGAGATCTGTGCTGAACTTGAACTGTGAAACATTAATTTGACTTACATGTATAATGCATCAATATGTACTACAATTGTATAGTACATTTGACTCTGACTGTCGCTGTGCCGTTAAACATCAACAAACCAAACCAACCTATAGCTCTCAAATTGTATAAGTCACCAAAATCTGAATAACATAATTTTTCTTACATCATAACTCTCTCTGTACAAAGACAGAAACTCCTAAAATAACCTGTTCATGATTGAAGACACCTTAGAAGTTTTCATATTACACTGTGCTGTGATGAACACTTACTAGCCCAAGCAGTATCAATCTTCCAGTACTTCAGTACTAAAAAAGCAGCTCTATACAACACTCATCTGTTATAAACGTCGTCGTCGTAGTGAGATTGAAGTAGCTTTTTTACTCTTTCATAAATTAGCATTTCAAACATGATTCCTATAGACGGTTTTCCAAGGTTGTGTGTACAGTAGGTTTACGAGTTCCAAGGGTTCTCAGCGCAATTAATTCAACTTTGTGAATTTGCGTTGTGTTGTCTTACATAGGATTTGTTCCTTGTAAAAAATGCTTTGGAAGAATGATGAATTCTGAGCAATCTTTGATACTAATGAAATGTGTCCATTGAGCAGTCACTTAGGCAGTTAAAAGATGAAAAAAGTAGTTACTAGATAAGAGATGAGAAACTAAAAATATTCAAAAATATTTGTCTTTGGAAAGAGTAATAATAGTGTATATGATGATGTTGAAGTGGAGTTATCTTCAGCAGAATAATGATGGAGTGATACACATTGAAAACGATATACACATTGAGAATGATATACACATTGAGAATGATATGTACATCTAGAATAATATGCATATTTAGAACATTAGAAACATTGGCAAGATTCACGGGTACATTGACGTTGAAACCTGTCATATGCATATTTAGAGCGATATGCACATTGAGAATGGTATACACATTGAGAACGATATGTACATCTAGAATGATATGCATATTTAAAATGATATGCATATTTAGAGTGATATGCACAGTAGAACGATATGCACAGTAGAACAACATGCACATTAGAACAATATGCACATTGGAGGGATATGCACATTGGAGGGATATGCACATTGGAGGGATATGCACATTGGAGCGATATGCACATTGGAGCGATATGCACATTGGAACGATATGCACATTGGAACGATATGCACATTGGAACGATATGCACATTGGAACGATATGCACATTGGAACGATATGCACATTGGAACGATATGCACATTAGAACGATATGCACATTAGAACGATATGCACATTAGAACGATATGCACATTAGAACGATATGCACATTAGAACGATATGCACATTAGAACGATATGCACATTAGAACGATATGCATATAGAACGATATGCACATTAGAACGATATGCACATTAGAACGATATGCACATTAGAACGATATGCACATTAGAACGATATGCGAACGACATTAGAACGATCGCACATTAGAACGATATGCACATTAGAACGATACGCACATTAGAACGATACGCACATTAGAACGATACGCACATTAGAACGATACGCACATTAGAACGATACGCACATTAGAACGATACGCACATTAGAACGATACGCACATTAGAACGATATGCACATTTAGAACGATATGTACATCTAGAACGATATGCACATTAGAACGATATGCACATTAAAACGATATGCATATTAGAAGGATATGCACATTAGAACGATATGCACATTAGAACGATATGCACATTAGAACGATTTGCACATTAGAACGATATGCACATTAAAACGATATGCACATTAGAACGATACATATGTACATTTAAAATGATATGCACATTTAGAACAATATGTACATCTAGAATGATATGCATATTTACAAAGAGAAAGATGAAGAAAGTGAAAAGGGGTCTCTTAAAAAAGATGATAAAAACTACACAAGGCATTTTGACAGTTTAAAGTTTTTACAACAAGCTATCAAGAGTAGAGTATGTAGTATTCACACACAGCTGAATTATGTGGACACTGTATCTACTGAAAATAACTACTGGAAACCTTTGCAGGATTGTTTCAAAATCTGTAGAAAATCATGAAAAGGCAAGAATTTTGATAAATATGTACCAAATATTTACCACTTAAAAAGTTTTTTAGTTTAAAATATTCAGAATTAAGAAAATATGCATAAGCATTGACATAAAGTTAGAGCTCTAACATGAAAAATAATGTTTTTAACATCACATTTTCAACACTTAATGCATTATATAGCAAGTTACATTTTCTTATAAAACTTAACAATTATGTTAACTGGTTCTCATATAGATATCGCATATGGGGGAGGAAGTTAACCAACGAGTTTGATTTCTAGCAGGAAGTCAATTTAGGGTGTTGTGGTCGGTTGGTGATATACATGTAATGTTTATCAAAAGTTACGTATGCTCTATGTCAGTGAGTATAATGCAAACTAGAGATAAATTTGCTTCATCACTTCCTATTAATAAAAAGCCACTCCTTGGTTGCGACAAGTGCTTTGCATTGTGGGTGTTGTCAATGATGACTTATACTGAAAGTGAAACTGCAGTAAAACCAGCCAAAAAAGGAGTAATTATTTTCTGTCATGGTCAATTTAGTGTAATAGCCAGGTGGTGTAGCCTAAAGCTGTGACCGTTTAGCTTGTACAGGGGGGTATAGCAAACCGTTGCTATGATTGTTACATGTAAATGACATGAAATGTTGAAGACTCTTGTTGCAATTAATACTAGTTGCAATTGCTTTACTTGTTCCGAAGCTGTAAACAAATACATTTTTGTTTTGAATTACAGCTTCCGTTTGCCAACTTTTTTGCGTCACACTATTTTTATTTTATTTCCGGGTAGATCTCATGTCACAGAAAAATAAAAAAGAGGAAGCAAGCAAATTAGGAATAACTCTTCGATCTCTCTGTAATTTTTGTGATAGTTTAATTTTTTCTGGCAAGATGAAAAATCTATTCCAGTTGGCTAGAATTGCAAACTTCAATAATTATAATTGTACAGTTAATTTTCTGAAATTCAAAATTATGCAAATGTTTGTAGGGAAATTTACAATTTCAAAGAAAATAAGTATATTATGATCAAAGAGATTCTGTACAAATAAGTAAAAAATGTCTCTTTCAGCATAGCACAATTATTCAGGGCACCTTATTTCACAATCAACCTGGTCTCCCTGTTATCAGGACTCTTGCAAAAGACATGTCATACTGGCTTCATAAACATCAAATGGGAAGAAAAGTATGCTATAATCTTGCTCGTAGGAACGATTGCAAGATTTTCCATCCCTGCTTAAATGTACTGATGGAAGAAATACAGTATGCAAACCGCTAGCTTAATTTAAAAAGTGCCAGGGTGCTAGATTTGTTAAGGGGCACATTGATGTGCACGCGAAGCACTGCCCTTTTTTGGTGTGGGGTTCAGAGGCCCCCCATTGAGGTTTAAGGCTCCCCTGGTGCGGCTCTGGGATTTAAGCTATAATCATACCTCAGGCCCAGAATGAAACTATTCTGACTGACAAGGACGATTCATGAACCAAACGACCATTTCTTTCTACTGTACGCTATCATTCTCAGTGTGTTTGTATCCATGCAAGATATTTCATTTATGAGGTTTATTGAAAAATAAGATTTATTTTAATTTTTGGTTACTTGCGTTAGCAAAGGAACCTATGTATTCAACTTGGCGTGTGTGTGTGTGTCTGTGACACTTGCTTAGGTACGCTCTAACTCAAGATAGGAAAATCGGTATGGAGTCATATTTTGTAGGTAGGTCTGCCATATTGTGAAGATGTGCCCTATTGTTTTTGGTGCCCGTAGGGGTCACCTGGGGTCAGATATCGGCCAAAAATGGAAAAACTTTTAGTAACAATAACTCTTAGTGCCAAGATTCTGTACATTTGATATTTTGGGACAAGTTGTGTATGGAGTAGGGGAATATTTTCATACAAAACGGCCATGTGATTGAAGGTCAAGGTCAGGGTCAAAAACAATTTTTTGTCAAAGTGCATGGAAAAACTTTTAGTGACAATAACCCTTAGTGCCAAGATTCTGTACATTTGATATTTTGGGACAAGTTGTGTATGGAGTGGGGGAATATTTTCATACAAAACGGCCATGTGATTGAAGGTCAGGGTCAAAACAATTTTTTGTCAAAGTGCATAATATTGAATTTGGACTTGGACATTGGACTATGGACATTGGACTCGAATTTGACAATGATAATAACTCTTAGTGCCAATATTCTGTACATTTGATATTTGAGACAAGTTGTGTATAGAGTAGGGGAATATCTTTTAACAAAACGGTCATGTGATTGAAGGTCAAGGTCAGGGTCAAAAACAATAATAAAATAATGAAAATAAGCTTGACGCCAAATAGTTATTGATTTGAAGAGCAAATGATATAATTTATTTTTATGATTTACTTGAATTAAGTTTACTTGTTTTCCATTAAACACAGTTTTTGATAAGAATACATGGAATGGTATAAATAGAAGTCCAGAGTCGATGCCATGATACCCTAAGAGCTGTTGAAAGACTAGTGTGGTTTCACATCAGCAAGGCCAGGAACTATGTTCTATTTTGCTATTACATAATACACTTTTATAACATTGACCTCGCTCTGTCTCATTGTGAAGTTACATTTAAAGTGTTATGGATATCTTTTGTGAGGTGGTATGAATGATGCATTCCAGTGGGTTGTATTATTGGTTTATATATATTCTTAAGAATAGAAATTCTGTCTAGCAGACCCCATCAGTGTGATATAGTAAAAATACAAATTCCTGAAGTGTGATTAAATCTTGAATGCCACTGACATACTACAATCCAGGGTTCAATACTAAATGCACAAAGTATAAAGACCAATGAGCCTAAAAGCTATTTCAGTTTTGATGGCTGCTTATCATCTTTTATGTAAAAAAAACAGACACCTGAGAAATATATAATTCACCCCACCTCTTGCATTAAAAAACAAGTCATAAAGATGTCAACAGAAAGTCATTGGTCCATTTTTTATTTTTTTTTATTTTTTTTATTTGTTTAGCTTAGAAAGGGAATTTACTGTGTGTTGTCTACCTTCATGTGTCTACAGACATTTTCTCCACGCAATAAAATGTAGAAGGTCACTTATGAGGCAAATACTAACCATGAAGATACACTGTTTAATCAACCAAAGATATGTGTAATGAACGCATCCCTGAATCAACCAATTACACTGCACCTTGTTTAAAACCAAGACTGTTAGAACACCAATCACGTTACCCACAAGTTTTACTCTTTTGCATATTAAAAATTGGCCAGTGGTGGTTAAGTGAAGAGTATCACAAGTTTTGCTCATTTGCATAATAACAATTGGCCAATCATAGAATTAGGGTTGGTTAACTGAAGAGGATGTCAGTTGGGAGTGGGAGTTGCACCAGTGTAATTGTCTTGCCATTCCGCTTCATATTGACTTTGACCTCTGGTGACCTCTAATGTAAACATTTTTGGGGGGGTTATTTCGATAATTTTGACCCCATTTTCGGATTTCAAAAGTACCTTCCGATCAAAAAAGGCAATTGGTTGATTCCTGTACGACCTTCATGTGCGGAGTTATCGAAGGTCAAAATTTCTTAGGTCTAGTTAGGATGGTTGTACGGACTTGTCTTTTTGTTTTTGGAATCAGAGTGTCAAGTTACATTTGACTTTGACTCGAGGTCAATAGTCAAATCTGTAAAATTATGCTTATTTTAGGAGAAAAATGCCTATAATAACAAGTTAATAATTTTTTGGTATGTGATAGATCTTGATGAGCTGCAAAGAATGAGCCATTTCCCCACTTAAATAGCATGCCTGGTTCTGGAGTTACGGATGACCTCCATCTGCCCCAAAATTTCATTCTGTAGCAAGGAACCATAGTGCCCTTGGGCTCTTGTTTAACATATTTTGTGATGATAGGCAGGGCAGACCAAAAAGGGGTGGAGGGTGGCAGGTCAACAGAGGGGAGGGGTTGCCCCCTCCAAAACAGCAAAGCCAGGGCACTGGATGGAAGTTTGAAGTTGACAAAGTACTGTATGAGGCACCAAGAGGACACTTGCTTTCATTTGTAATCAATGACATTGACAATTAAGTCTTACGTTTTGAAATTTGACAAAAACGATTAGAAAACCTAGTGAAAGGGAAATGGCGTGTTAGTTTTGTCTAAGTTCAGTAAGTACTGTATAAAAGGTTATAAAGAGGTTCAATATCCTGAAAATATATTCGGTGAATTATTTGTATGAGAATGAGCTCGTGAATCAGTTTTGTTCCTGTGGTAGATCATATGCGAGGATGTTTGTAATTAATGATAATTAGCGTGTCTCCATGCGGCCTATCTCATTCAGCTGTTTGTGGAAGATATTAGTACCCAAAGCTTATAGTAAGATTAAGGGTTTTATTGTTGCACTGAAAGTGGATTCCATGTACATCGGCTATTAAAGGAATATATTGCATCATCTGCAGCTTATCATCATGCAGGCAAGTTAGCAAATCTGTCAAATGATCATATTTTGGAAGTTGATATTGTTTAATCAGGGTTCCAGTGGTATTTGTGTAATAGTTGTAATAAAACCTCTAGCTTGATCCAGAAAGGGGTAGGGTGTCATTGACCAAAATTTATAAGGTGTCAAGTCACTTTAGGGGCAGGTTTGAGAGCATTTGGAATGCTAAGTAGGGAGTGATCATTACAACAAGTACTATCCCTGCATCTTTTTATATTGGGGGGACTGGAATCAGCAAATGTATGTTTTTGTGAACAAAATGTAGAGTGTAAGAAAATGATTTGATAGTATCTACAGTAGGTAGGGTTAATTTCCCTGCAGTTTAAAAAATCACTTTTTTAGCGTGAATCAATGTAATGACATAATAAATGAATTGATACATACCATCTATAGTAGGTAGGGTAAACTACCCTGCAGTTTAAAAATTCATTTTTTTTAGTGCGAATCGATAAAATGACAATGTAAATGATGTGATGCCATCTACAGTAGGTAGGGTTAACTTCCCTGCAGTTTAAAAAATCACTTTTTTAGTGTGAATCAATGTAATGACAAAATAAATGAATTGATACATACCATCTACAGTAGGTAGGGTTAACTACCCTGCAGTTTAAAAATTCACTTTTTTAGTGTGAATCGATAAAATGACAATGTAAATGATGTGATGCCATCTACAGTAGGTAGGGTTAGCTTCCCTGCAGTTAAAAAATTACTTTCTTAGCGTGAATCAATATAATGACAAAATAAATGATTTGATACATACAGTACCATCTACAGTAGGTAGGGTTAACTTCTCTGCAGTTTAAGAAATAACTTTTTTAGTGCGTATCGGTATAATGACAAAATAAATGATTTGATACATACCACATCTACAGTAGGTTAGGGTTAGCTTCCCTGCAGTTTAAAAAAACACTTCTTTAGCGTGAATCAATATAATGACAAAATAAATGATTTGCTACATACCATCTACAGTAGGTAGGGTTAACTAACCTGCAGTTAAAAAAATCACTTTTTTAGCGTGAATTAATATAATGACAAAATAAATGATTTGCTACATACCATCTACAGTAGGTAGGGTTAACTTCCCTGCAGTTTAAAAAATTACTTTTTTAGTGCGAATCAATGTAATGACAAAATAAATGATTGCAGTTTAAAAAATTACTTTTTTAGCGTGAATCAATATAATGACTAAAAAAATGATGTGATGCCATCTACAGTAGGTAGGTTTAACTTCTCTGCAGTTTTGATCTCTAAGCAATCCCAAGAAACAGGATTTTAACGACATAAGTTCTATCAACCACCTGCAATTCTGTAGGTCAAATGTCATATCTGTGCATTGTAGGTTATTCCAGGAGCTAGGGAGAAAACATTTATAAACCAACTTGCATATTCACCCATGATGTTCTGTCAGGATACAGTTTATTAGATATCGGTTTATATATCGTGATATTGCTTTTTCCATGATATCAAAAGTACCCTGACTAAAATGTCTTGATATTCATATTAAGGGTAAATTGAATTTAAGAAGGTTAAATTAAATTTAGGAATGAGAATGATGGAAAATTTCACAGAAAATGTTAAAGATACGTGACCAGTGTTTTTTGTTTGTTTTTTTTTTTTTTTTTGGTGAGCATGCGAAGCGTAATGCTCCTCAAAAAATATTAGTTTCTTCAGAGTTCCTCAGAAAAAGTTAAAAGTTTCTTCACATATTCTTATGGAAGGTTAGAATTTCCTTACAAAATGCTAAAGTTTTTCAGAGACACTTAAGACAGATTGATGACTAGTTTCCTTAAGAACTTATTTCCTAAGAAGATAAGTGTAAAAAGATATAATTATCCAATATTCTTCAGAGATTCTCGAGCGTCTCTCTCGTAGCACTGGAGATTTAAAATCCTTAGAATTCTTCAAAATATTTGGGCACTAACGGTTGTATTAGGCATGATTATTAAACTCTGCCTTTATCATTGTGCTCATTTGCATAAAATTGCTACTGTATATGAGCTGACCAGACATTTTTATTTAGTTTGCTCAGTCAGGGAGTGTGACAGGATGTGACTGTATATGTACATACTGTAGGAAGGGTTGCAGGGTTCGCGTTAACAATTTGTCATATATTACGCTATGGCTGAAATTTCTTATGACACAGGTTGTACCTGTGTCATAAGATTTAGATATAGCATGTGAAATTTTATGCCAGTTTTTCATTAATCTAAAATGGAAATCATGAACATCTTACCTCTCTGATGCGACTGAAAGTTTTATTTGACACAAAAATGACTTTGAATTACTGATAAATAAAAGGAAAATGACACAACTATGAGACTAACAGGCTAATGATTCAACATGCCCATACAAGTACTGTACATGAACACGTTAAATGTTCTGAAACTTTTATCAAAGATCATACAATTAAATTTTTGTCCAAAATTGTAGCTTGGAACCCACTAGAAACAGTGAATATGCATGGGCCTTTGCTGTCAATTAACCTTTCCAGGTTTTCAAATAGGCCACGCCCACCACAGCAATGCGGTTACTATGTGAGGCAAACAAACCTCAAATCCGCAATTATGCATTACCAATGCATTGACATTTAGATGTTCGCGAGGCCTGCCACCAGCTTTTATTCATTATGGCACTTCTCCGGATCTTTAGAGATTTTAGCAAATAAGATAAACAAAATTCAGTTTGCTAACTGTTCTGGGTAACAGCAATCAGATTTACAAAGCCTGCAGCGGGCCTGTAAGCACAATTTTGTTTACCATTTTGTGACCTGCAGAACTGATTTTCATCTAGTAATGACCTGAGAACCATGTGGTAACAGACTATGAGATTAATAGCAATTGTGCTAGATAATAGCTTCACCATTGTGTATACCACATGTAGCTTGGTGTATTTACTCATGCCAGTAATGACTCATTTTTGAATGGATTGTGCTTTAGTGCTATCACATGCCTGACTCATGGAGTGCAGATGATACGCTTTTCATTATGTACTGTGTAGACAGTGTTAAACTAATAGTGCTAATCTGATTTTTTTAGGATGTCAGCTTTCACAAGTATGAGGTAGAGCTGTGACCTTTTAGCGTGTACTTAACGTTCGCAAATGCAGTAAACTTTGACTAATTATCAAATTGCGAGCAATCATTTTTCATAGTCGAGTCTTGCCATTGAAAAATTAATATCATTCAAATCACACACACCTTTAGCTGACAAAATTCCAATCAATGACTTTTACAAACTGTTAAGCCGATTAGCATAATCCTTTTTAAATGCGAGAATCACAAATGCGCAGTAATCACCAATGATAGGGGATATTTATATTTGGCTGAAATTCGAGTAACTTGTGAAATTCATCGCGAATTTGCAGCAGTAACCAGTGAACTGGTAAAACTAACAATAGGCCACAAGTTACGTAAGTCTTTATTTCTACTCGATCAAGACCCATTTTACAAGCTGTTAAATCGACCAACATATACACAGTCAAAATACTTAATCGTGACAATCACTACATTTAGATGTAAATTAGATGTAAATTTCACCTGATGAGTCAATTAAAAAATATTGCAAAATAAACAGAACAGAAAAAGGTTTTCACAGAGCTGAAATTATGCATGCTTCACAAACATGGCGGCCATTTTTTCCAGAGGACTGATATAAACAATTCTTTCAGGGTGGTGTAGTTTTGAAATGTTTTACGGTGAGGTATCATATTATGCAAGATTTTCACAGTGAAAGCCCTAGCGAGTAGGGCAAAATAGTTACCCGATGTTGAGATTAAATGACATTGAAGGGAATTTTTTTGTTCTTTCTAAACTGAATTTCCATGTACATTTTTCATAAAGATGATGATTTATATTGTAGAAATAAAACTTCTCATGATTTGGAAAGCAAAATTCCAGCGTCTATTTGGGCAATGGAGTCAATACTTTTGCCATACTGGTTGCGTGATTTTTTAATTAGCATCCTAAAATTCAGCAATTTTGGTGTACTCCTGAAAATTACAGTTCTAAACGTGTGTAAACGATACACGCTTGCATTTTTTTGGCATGTACACGTTTACTAACATCTCTAAACGTTCACAGCTCTAGTATGAGAGATAATAGGTGTCAAATTAACATAACCGTAACCTAAATGATTGGATGACAACATCTTTAAAAGTAACAAGTCTAGCACTTTTTAAAGGGCTGGTCGTTGTCGCCTTTAGAATAAAGACACCCCATTAGGAAAGGCTCACAATTCCAACTGCCCAGACATGGCCAGTGATGTCATGCTTCAGTACATATATAGAAAAAAATGCATAATATATGTGCACTAAAGCATGACATCACTGGCCATGTCTGGGCAGTTGAAATTGTGAGTCTTTCCTTAGCAAGGTCCGAATAAATACAAAGACTGCAAATATGTTTCGTTTAATACCATTACCATTTTACAATAACACGATTTTGTTTTGGCTAAATAAATAAGTGTTTAGGGTCTTGAAAATCGAATACAGTTTAACTCCAGAAAGTGTTCACATTAGCTCAAATTTAATCCACTTACTTCAAAGTCCTGAAATTTGATGAGATCTACGCAGAAATAGACACGATCACGAAGAATATAATTAATGTTATTGTTTTGATGTATTCAAGTATAGGCCTACGTCAATCCAGGAGTTTGATATTCGTTGTATTTTATTACAATACAAACATCCAATTATAGCATTTTTAATTTCATGTCTTACTATAAACACTTTTGTGACAACCTACTGTATGAATTTTCTAATGTTTAACTTACTGTTTTTTAATCCTCTACCAATGTTAGTTACATAAATATTCCCATGATTTATTAAAAGAGCATACTTTTAGAGCTATTTTGGTACAAAAATCAGGATGATATCCTATTCTGTTCATAAGATATGGATTTTGAAGATTATCCAATTGCATTTAAAGTTTTTGTACAGTATGATGAATTCATGTTTAAAGATGTCATAGAGGCAATTCCATTGCAAATGTTTATGTATTTCTTTGATGGTTAATTGGTTGTTTATATAATCAGAAACAATTTTCCAAAAGTTATTGAAGTAGGGTATATTTGGCAATGTATATAAATACCTAACTACAATCAATTTGTTAAACAGAATAGGAAAACGTCTGTGTGTACTGGTTATGATGATAGGCAAAATGTGACAACCTACGCCATTGTCTTATATCACATAATCATGCTGGCCCAACCCTTAAGCCACTTTGATTAATCAACATTGCAAAAGGTTTTGAATTAAAACTTAAGTAGAAGATAAAAGGTAGAGAGTTAAAAGAGCTCAATTCTGTAGGAGCAAGAAATTGGCAACAGTGTCTTCACAAGTTTGTTGTCGTTCCGTCCGCTGTTATACATTTTGAAGTTGTCAGACAACTGGTTATTTGTAGTGCTTCATAAACGGTCTGAAGTCACACTTTGGAAATAGTTTTGCTAGTTTAGTAGATGTAATGCTAATGCGGTAAAATAATGAGACATTTAACACACTAAGTTTTTACAAGATAACATATGGTTGAGTTAAGATCCCTGCCTGGGCCTTTCTCTGCTAGAATATCATTAATTTGCATCTTGTTGTTTTACTATAATGATGTTTGCCTTTCTTTGATAGGATCGTGGGGATAGTTACCGCGTCGCGGTACAGACCGACGTGGCAGAAGATGACCATGCCACGAAACCCACAGACAAAAAGAAGAAGAAGAAGAAGAAGACGAAGGCAAAGAAAGATAACCGGAAGGATCTGAATGAACTGAAGAAGGAGTTGGAACTTGTGAGTACCGCTTGTGTTAATATAAAGATTATGGAACGAGTTTAATGCAGCTATTTTGAGGAGGTGCTCTGCTTATGGTAGATCATTGGGGGCGATTGCCTGATGGATGAAACTCAAATTTACTGTTTTGGGGTGAAAGTGGCAGAGAGTATATGATAGCTACCTCCACCCCTCCTCCCCCTCTCCTCCCCCAGTCCTCCCCCTAGTCCTCCCTTAGTTTCCCTAATCCTCCCCCCGTCCTTCCCCTGGCCCTCCCCCCAGTCCCCCAGTCCTCCCCACTCCTCCCCCCACTCCTCCCCCACCCCTCCCCCCACTCCCTCCCCACTCTTCCTCCCTCCACTCTTCCTCCCCCACTCTTCCTCCCCACTTCTCCTCCCCCACTCTTCCTCCCCACTTCTCCTCCCCACTCTTCCTCCCCCACTTCTCCTCCCCCACTCCTCTCCCACTCTTCCTCCCCACTCCTCCCCACACACAACCATGGGTGCGGTGTGACTTTGTAACTGACCATGGAATGGCCCTGGCTGACTTTTAGGGATGTGTCTGGACCATTCCTCAGTCTGTGACTCAACGTGATGGACCAGTCTCTGACTTTCGTGACAGACTGTTGAATGGCCCGATACTTTGATCAGTTGAATCAACCAGAGTGCATAGAATTAAATGCATTGCTTGATGGGACTAGAGGTGGGATAAAAAGATTACAGCAATCATAAGCAAAGGAAGAAGAGTTTGAAGGCATGCTAATTTATAGTTAGTCTTTAATATTGAGTGACAGATTTGTTATTGGGTTGAAATGAGTAACAGACGTCTTTGTTCTCTCTCTTCTTTTTGGTAGGATGAGCACAAGATCTCCATGGAAGAACTTTGTACTCGAATGGAAACCAGTGCAGAAGTGGTAAGTGTGAAGCTCTGTTATACAGTACTCTAATATGGAGTAGACTTATTGTCTTACTCAATAGTATTACTTCAGGATTACTTCAGGGGTCAGGCAAGTCCATCTCATATTAAAGAGGACTTCAAAAGGAACAAAATGGTGAAAGCATTCATCAAACTTATTTCATTAAGGAGATAAATAATTCAAGGTGAAATTTTGGTATCATATGTGTAGAAATGCCTGAAATAAGACTAGTCGTGGTGTCAAAGCCTCAGATCCTCGATGTTTTTATGTATTATGTAGAGGTGTCAGGAAAGGAGTAAAACATAATCTAGTAAGGTTTATTCAAATTTACCACCTGAATAACAATTGTTAAGAATGTGACGATGAAGGTGCCAACCTTCCATTGTTAACTTACTACACCAATCATTCCTACACAGATACAACAAAGCTTTAAACTTTAACGAAATAAGATTTTTGAACAGTTTTTTTACCATTTTGTTTCTTTTGAAGTGCTCTTTCATATAAGATGGACATTCTTAACCACTGAACTAATACTTTTACGAGAGTTTTTGAAGATGATGATAAATAACATGCAACCTATGTAAGTCATAAAGCTGGACTCTCTGAAAACTGGAAGTTACATCTTTTGTCTCCTACAGGGTCTGACAACGGCAAAGGCTGAAGAGATTCTTGAACGTGATGGGCCGAACTCTCTGACTCCTCCCCCAAAGACACCAGAATGGATTAAATTCTGCAAGCAACTTTTTGGCGGTTTTGCCACCCTATTGTGGATTGGGGCTTTTCTATGTTTCTTCGCTGTTACAGTGGAACATCTATCCAATGAAAATCCTTCAAAGGATAATGTAAGTGTAACGTAGATCATTTCAAACCGAAAACATAAAAAACAACCTAATTTTTATGATTGTTGATGTCAAGGTTGGAAAACCTAGCCAAACCTGGTTCTTGGGAGATTTACAAGCTCAGAGGAAAATAATGACAGCATGATTTTTTTTTATTTGGTTGTATTTTTGGCCTTTTTTTTAAATCACTACCCCCCTCTTTAAAAAATCCCTCACCTAAAAAAAAACACATGGGGAAAACGCCCCTCACCCCCCTTCCCCTCCCTGAAAATTTTCAGCAGTCTTCCAGACCATATAAGTTCATGTACTGTTACAACACTTGCCTTTTCTTCATTACAGCTTTACTTGGGTTTGGTGCTCTCCTTCGTGGTTATTGTCACAGGCATTTTCTCCTACTACCAAGAAGCTAAGTCTGCCAGGATTATGGAGTCCTTCGAAAAGATGGTGCCGCAGGTCAGTACTTTATTATTATTTATCTCTTTTTGTCCATGTAGCATTTGTATTTTTGATTTGTTTGATGGCAAGTGGAAAAGAAAGGCAAGACAAAACTTTGACAGAACATTACTTTCTCTCCATTTGTACACTCCCCCCCATCCTGGCAAATTCCTTGGGTCCACATTGAAAACATGTCAAAGGTGGCTTACGTGTGCTTTTCCTGACATGTGCCTATTACTATGTTGAAACATTAAAGATTTGTTTTACATTGGTGTGGACAGAAAAAAACAATTGATTTTTACCTTCGCACAAGGAAGTTGGATGGAGGTTATGTTTTCACCTCAGTTTGTTTGTCATCAAAATATATCAATAAGTGATGATTGGGTTGTGATCAAAATTGGTGTGTGGTTTGTTACTGTTTCATGATGGTGTGATTAAAATATGAGGCCTATTGGAACAGGGGAAGGGCAGAAATGGAGGGGTGGTAATGTTTTATAATGAAATCTGTCAAGACTTACTTGAAATTTTCCAATGGAATGTGCTGAACAATGAATTTACTTCTAGTTATACCTTACCTTCCATGCTAAAAATATGCAATCTGGTCACATGACCTGGAAAATTTGGACTCTAAGGAAACTGAAATCAAGTGGTTTGGTTTCAAACAAATCAAAACAATTAGATTTTGGCATGAATGGAAATGATGGAATGTGAATCTTGTCTGAAAGGAACTCAAACAATCGTTAGCCTGACTACAACTAAAAACAATGATATGGCCTTTAAAGAAATCATCCAGAGGGTAGATAACCTTTAAGTGTTAGAATGTAAATAGGCAATACTGATTAAAAGTGAGGAAGAGATTATGTTTGGATAAAACTCAGTGAGTTTCTGAGGTAGGTTGGGGGAGGGTTATGACGCATATTGGAATTGCAAAGCAGGTGAAGGTATGCATTCTACAGAGTGCTAATATTCTAGTTCATGATGTTTTTTTCCTTAAACACCTGATTGATTGCTTCATTGATTCCGTAGTAGTGATCAATACCACCCTTTCTAATTTAAACGAAGCCATCCGCGGCTGCACCCAAGGGCCCAGATAACATCCTCTACCAGTTCCTGAAACACCTCCCCAACAAGACCACCACTACCCTACTTACCATCCTCAACCACATTTGGTCCTCACACTCCTTTCCCCTCTATCTGGAGGACATCTATCATCACCCCTCCCCAAACCAGGGATGGACAGTACCGACCCCTCCAGCTACCGGCCCATCGCCCTCACCTGCTATCTCTGTAAAATTATGGAAAGGATCATTAACCAGAGACTAAACTGGTTCCTTGAAACAAACAGAATTTTCTTCCCTCACCAAAGCTGCTTCCGGAAACGTTGCAATACCCTGGACCAGTTAATTACGCTCGACACCGCTATCCGGGAATTCTTTGCAAAAAAAGAACATCTCATTGCCATCTTTTTCGACCATGAGAAAGCTTTTGACGCTACTTGAACTTGTGCTCAATGGCAATCGCATACCTAAAGTTGACCTTACTAAGTTCCTCGGTTTAATCCTTGACCTCAAGCTCTCCTACAAACAACACATCACCAACTTGAAACAGAAATGCAACAGCTCCCTCAACATTCTCTGCATCCTCTCCAACACCACTTGGGGTGTATGCCCCCATGCTCTCCTCAAAATCATCAGGCTCACCATTAGTGCTAAGGTTGTCTACGGCATTATTGTCTACTGTGCCGCTTACAACTCTTACCTCAACCTCATCAACACCATCCAAAATAAAGCCCTCAGGCTTTGTCTGGGTGCCTACAGGACCTTCCCAATCACCAGCCTTTATGTTGAAGCCAACGAATCCCCTTCCTGCTAAGGTGTAGAAAGCTTAGCCTCTCCTACAGTATGCTTTTGGGGCCTTCACCAACACCCAGAACCCTGTTTACAACCTCATTAGATACCCCAATTTCTCCACTCTCTTTGATAGGACTAAAACCCTTACCCCTGCCTTCAGCTTACGCATCAAATCAGACCTTTTTCATTTGGCATCAATCCCACCACTCTCAGCACTTTCTCCTGGCCCACTTTTCCTCCCAGGGCCACCCCCTCCCTACTATCCACCTGGACCTCTCCACTCATAACAAAACCCAAACCCACCCTAACCTCTTCAACCAAATCAAAGACCAACTCTTAAACTATACCTCCATCTATACTGCTGGCTTCAAGGAAGGCGACAAGACAGCTGCTGCTGCGGTCATCCAAGACATAACCCTTAGTAGCAGGCTTCCCGACTGACTCATCCATATTTTCGGCCGAGGTCAAGGCCATCCTCCTCGCCCTCAACTTTATTGAATACTCTCCGCTCAGCCACTTTGCCATCTTCTCTGAGTCCAAGGCTGTCCTTACTTCAATACTCAATGTTAAATGGGATAAACCCACTCTCAGCTCATCCTCCGTAAACTTCTTTCCCCCCTCCCTCTCTCCGTATGAAACATATTCTTTTCTACTGGATACCCAGCCATGTTGGCATCCCTGGCAAAACATTTTTATTAATCTGCGTGGTGGGTGTGACTTATGAATAAATATCATGGAACAAATATTTCATGATAAGCCTATGAAATGACATGACAGTTAGTTGTTAATACAAATTTTGCAAATCAATCAGCTGATGGATAAAAAAAAGGCATCGGAACCACAAAACCTTTTGGTTCTGGTTAAGTAAAATATCTTGCCCAAAGACCGAACGCAACATTGTTGACAGAGTCAAACCGGTACAAACACCACTCCTTGATCACTGCACCTCTAACTGGCCATAGAACTGGATCATTCACAGCTGTCATCATTTTCAAAACTATTAAAGTCTTGTATGAACTGTAATCAGTTTTCCTATTTTCCTTAAGCGCTTTAAGGCTTTTGTAATTTGCTTTTTACAAGTTCCTTTTATTCTTATTCTTATTTTTTTTTAACAGGAAGCTCTGGTAATGCGTGACGGTGAGTGGTCCACGATTGGAGCCGAGTCTGTTGTCTGTGGCGATGTAGTTGAGGTCAAGGGTGGAGACAGGATTCCTGCCGACATCAGGGTCATCCAGGCCACAAGTTTTAAGGTATGTTTTAATCATTTAATCAGAAATGTCATTCTGGATATTGTGCGTACAATAGTTTCAAGGTGTGTGAATAGGAGAGACGACAAAATTCAAATCGTTTCAGAATGTCGAAAACAGTAGAAGCAACAAAAAATTACCATCAACATTGATGAAGCCTTGACCATTTTTCAGCTTTTAGAATTTTGCAGGTTTAGTATCTTTATGCATCATAAACTACACATATCAAGAAACATCAAATTTGATTATGTGTTTGACCTTAAAACCTCAGAAAGTTGCCTATAAAAAGGGGCAGGGTGCTAGACTTGTTGAGGGGCACATTATGCGCGCAAAGCACTGCATCTTTTCGCCGTGAAGTCCAGGGGCCCCTGTAAAGCTCAATCGTATGGTGAAGAAGCTCTGGGATTTTAGCTATGATTATACCTCAGAATTAGAGCTGTGAACGTTTAGGGATTTTAGTAAACGTGTACACGCCAAAAAAAGCGAGCGTGTATCGTGTACACGAGTTTAGTACCGTAATTTTCGGAAATACACCAAAATTGCTCCAAAACTACGAGGCGAAGTAAAAAAATCGCGCAACCAGTATGGCAAAAGTACTGACTGCATTGCCCAAATAGACGCTGAGTTTTGCTTTCCAAATCGTAAAAACTTTACTTCTACAGCATAAATCATCATGTTTATAGAAAATATGCATGGAAATTAAGTTTAGAAAGAACAGATAAGTTCCTTTTAATGTCATTTAAACTCAACATCGCGTAACTTTTTTGTCCTATTCGCTCACGGCTTTGAAGTTCTGTGAAAATCTTGCATACTAGGCCCATGATATACCTCATGAAAACATTTCAAAACTACGCCACCACCACCAGGAAGTTCTGAAATATCAGTCCTCTGGAAAAGATGGCCGCCATCTTTGCGAAGCATGCAGAATTTCAGCCCTGTTAAAACCTTTTTCTGTTTGTTTATTAAGCAATATTTTTTCTTTCTTGCAAAATTTATTTGACTCATCAGGTAATATTTACATGTAAATGTACTGATTGTCACGATTCAAGTTTTTTTTGGACGATAAAACGGGCCTTGATTGCGTGGGATTAAAAGCCTCATGGCCTAACGTTAGGCCTATTGTTAGTTTTACTGTTTACTGCTGCACATTCGTGGTGCATTTTACAAGTTGAATTACTCAGATTTCGGCCAAATCAAAGTGCATAATATCCCCATTCATTGGTGATTACTGCGCATTTGTGATTCGCACATTTAAAAAGGATTATGCTAATCGGATTTACAGTTTGTAAAAAGTCATTGAATGGAATTTTGTCAGCCGAATGTGTGTGTGATTTTAATCATGAATATTGATTTTCAACGGCAAGACACTATGATGTATGAAAAACGATTACTCGCAATGAAGTATTTAGTAAACGTTTATAAGATTTGCGAGCGTGTATCGTGTACACGCTAAACGGTCACAGCTCTACTCAGAATGAAACTATTCTGACTGATAAGGACCATTCATGAGCCAAACAGGACAATTGCGTACTATGCTTTCATTCTGTGTTTTGTATCCATGTAAGGTATTTCTTTTATGAGGTTAATTAAGATTAAAACCTAACTCTATGGCCAGTTAGAGGCACAAGTTTAAAAAAATTAAATATAATATATATTTATATTTAATGAGGGCCAGGGCGGACCCCCAGGGGGCTAGGGCGGGCCCCACAGAAGGGCAGGGAGGTTGGGCCCACGCAAGGGTAGGGAGGGCTGCCTCTGTGAAACAGCAAAGCTAGGGGTCTGAAACAAATGTGGAAGGTAGATGGTATATTTAAATTTTATATTTATTTTATTCAATGTTCAGGCCTCCAGCTTATTACATGCAAAAATAAGTACATTGATTTAACAATTTTATTGTATAGGCCACATGGTATAAGCCACACTCAAAATGGCAACCATAGGTGGCATCAACATTAGGCCCCATAGGAGATACCGCCATTTCCAACGGAATTTCATTCTAGTGCTGTCACGAAATGGCTTTATTACGTATTGATTAACGTGGAGAAAAATATTGCGATATATTGTGATACTTTTCAAGATAACTGACCCATGACACAAATTGTAAATATCACTAACTTTATATGATCATGGAGTTACAATTTACTCCATAATATGAGGAACACAAGAAAAAATGATTTGCAGATCTAGCAGACTATCGCGTGACTATTACGTTCATGGTAATTCAGCCAACTTACATCGGCGTGTGCCAGTGTGTAGTGACAGAGCAGATTATTTGCACGTTTTTTATGGCCTAAACTTGATTTAGTACGGTAACGTTAAAATTGTAACATTTGAAGTATCATAGCCTAGTTGCACGAAAATTTCTTAGTTGAGTATTAGTTTTTGATATCGCGATATGTAGCGAGAGGCATACTTCATGTCATGGGAAAAGAGATATCCCGATAATCGATTTCATGACAGCACTGTTTCATTCGTACAAAAATACCCCGGCCTTCTAAAAATCACCAGATGTATTCCTTCCACATCCGATTTATGATTTAAAAAAAATCACTATCCACATGATGTTATTTCCTGGTTTTTTTTTAGCAACTTTCTCACCTCTTGTCATCAACAATCGCTTTAGGAATGGTATAGAATTAAAAAACCAGTTGTTTGCGTGTTACGTAAAGATCCAGAGAAGTGCCATCAATGAATTAAAACTAGCGACAGGCCACATGAACATCAAAATGTAAATGTATTGGTAATGCGTGAATGCAGATTTGAGGTTTGTTTGCCCCACCTAGTTACTGCGTTGCTATGGTGGGTGTGGCCTATTCCCGTACTTGGACAGGTTAATTGATCTGGTTGAGGGGGCACTCAAAGACGGGTATTGTCTGTAGATGAGATGCACACCCAAACACATTGTACCAATCAGAGGTGGGGAAATCTGCAAGAAAATTAAATATGCAAATGACAAAAGAATAGAAAAATTGTCTTTTTAGAAAAAAATGTAGAGGGAAAAGGAGCAATATTTGTATTGTAGCTTACAGAGCAGAACACGAATAATGTTTTATCACTGTTTTAGATATGTTGTTCCGCTTTATAATTTGTATTGTAGGTGGACAACTCCTCCCTGACAGGCGAATCAGAACCTCAAAGCAGATCTACAGAATGCACCAGTGACAATCCCCTGGAAACCAGAAATATTGCTTTCTTCTCCACCAATGCAGTAGAAGGTGAGTGAGTGGTACCTTATGGTGGGTAGTGAGTGGTACCTTATGGTGGATAGTGATGGTAGGAAGGCGATAAGTGCTGATGGTAGGAAGAAATGATAGGGTGCTGATGGTAGGAAAGGATGATGTCGGCGATGGTGGTGTGTGCTGATAGTAGGAGAGGAAGTTGGTGATTATGTTGGGGAATAGTGATAATGATGTATGTGTAGAAGGTAATGGGGAAACATAGCAATGATAATGGTGTTGATAATGGGTGACGGTGTGTAATGATGGTGGGGAAAAGAGAATTACGATGATGGATAAAAAAGATAGAAATAAGTTTGGTTACAGTGTAAATTAAAATAGTGTTTATAATATTGGTGGTAGGCCAGTGTTCATCTGTCCACATTAGGGTGCGTGATTGCAGTATTCCCGCAAATATTATCAAATTCCCCCTCAGAAATAATTGAAGAAGGGGAATTCCGGGGAAAACAATTGACCGAAACCTCTCCCCCCGAAAAAATTACTCAAGGGGGGAATTCCCTCTCTTTCCCTCAATATAGAACTCTAATGTCAACACTGTGGTAGGAAGTGATGGTTATGAAGGTAATGGGATGATAAATGGAGGTTGGTGTGATGGGGAAGGATGGTTTTTGGAAAACTAGAATATTGATTTTAATGGTGAGGGAAACGGGACCATGATGGTGGGACAGGAGCATAGCACATGCTGAAGATAGATGTTGGTGAGAAAGGAATAGTAATGGTATTGGTAATAGTAGATATGTATGAAGGAGAAATGTTTTGCTTTGGAGGGGGAGGGAGAGGGGCGATAAGAGCTGTCCATACATGACTTGGTATTTTGCTGTCCAGGAAAGCCCATCCATTCAAGTTTTCAAAACAAACAAAAAATCTTTCTTTTAATTAGGAACTGCACGTGGTATCGTCATCCAGACTGGAGATTTCACCGTGATGGGACGTATCGCCAACTTGGCATCAGGACTTGAAATTGGTTCCACCCCCATTGCCAGGGAGATTGAACATTTCATCCACATCATCTCCTCTGTGGCCATTTTCCTGGGTGTGTCCTTCGGCCTTCTATCCTTCCTCCTGGACTACACTTGGCTGGAAGCTGTCATTTTCCTGATTGGTATCATTGTCGCGAACGTACCCGAGGGTCTCCTTGCTACTGTAACTGTAAGTTGAATAGCATCAGTCAAGAAAGGGATCTAGGTTTTGTCATTACTAGCAATCTGAAGCCTTCTGAACAGTTTGCTTTAGCAGCTGCAAGGGCCAATAGGATGCTTGCTTTAAGAGCTTGTTAAGAGAGGTTGTTCTTAATTTGTACAAGCAGTTAGTCATTCCTCACCTTATATGCTATTCAGGCTTGGAGTCCCTTTTATGAAAAGGATAAGTTCATTTTGGGGCAGGTTCAGTAAAGAGCCACTAGACTTATTCCCGAAGTAAGGAATCTCTCTTATGAATCTAGGTTACGAATTCTTGGTTTGACCACACTTTTGAGTTGAGAAGAGTATGTGGCGATATGATATAGGTTTTTAAATTCCTATCTGGTAGTGATGCTTTGACTTCCTGTTATTTCTTGCATGTTTCAGCTAATCCTCATGCCACACGTGGTAACAGTTTGAAGTTGACCAAAAAGTTTTCACGGATAGATATTCATCTTTTTGCAAAAAGGCAAAAAGTTGGTAATGAGTGGAATGGTTTGCCTGAGTGGGTAGTTAGCTCCAATTCTGTTCGCACTTTAAAGTCAACATTGATAATGTTCTTTACTAACTTTTTTTTTGTGGTGGTAGTGTTAGTTTGGGTTTTGTATGGGTAACTAACCCCTCTTAGCCCATCATCTTGTTATCTTATGTTATGTTAGTAATAGTAATAGGTATTATACCTATATCTAGCACTGTTCTATGTTAACATGTATGCTTCAAGATTACGATGCTTAAAGCAGCACCCAACACACTACCCAGAAGTGAGTAGTATTTACCCTTCTGCAATTTCTAGTGCTGAGCACCAAGCAACAGGCCAGCAGGTCCTATTGTTGAATTGTCTCAACTGGGGGTTGACCATACTATCTTCCAGCTTGAAATCAGTTTCCCTGTCAAGCATTTTGAATTTTAAGTAGTGCTGTCATGACATGTCGATTATTGCAATATCTCTTCCCACTACATGAAACTTGCCTCTTAACACGACATGAAATTTGCCTCTTAACACATATAGCGATACCAAAAACTAGTACAGAGCTAAAACATTTTCGTACAACTAAGCTAGGCTACTTCATACGTTACGGTACTAATGTTATGGTAGTAAATTTAAAAGTCAAGTTTAGGCCATGATCGTTTCTGAATCAACTTTAAAAACGTGCAAAAATATTGTGAAACACTGAAAAAAATAGTTATAATCTAATCATGCTCCTTCACCCCACACTGTGTACGCTCAGATGTAAGTTTGCAAAAAGAAAGAAAATTAGCCCAGAACATGCCTCTCACTTTAATGATTCATGATCGTGTCGGCTGAATTACCAAACTTGTGTGATGAGGGATGAAATCTAGAACATAATAGTCACACAATCATGTCGTCTGTTAGATCTGCAAATCATTTTTTCTTGCGATCATTTATGTATACACACAAGAAGTAGTGATATTAAGAATTGTGTCGTGAATCGGTTTTCTTGAAAAATATCGCGATATACCAATATCGCGATATTTTTCTGTACAATAATCATTAGGTAATACAGCCATATTGTAACAGCACTAATTTTATGGCCTTCTAAAAACGGTATGCAAATTTTGATGTTAAAAAGTTTCCATCATGCCTTCAGACAAAATTTAGCATGAGGAAACTGTCCAATTTTCAGTGACGGAAATTTAAGTACAGAAATGGAAAGAATTGCACTGAAGATTTCAAATGTTCTTCACTTTCATGCGTGACAATTTTTGCATAACTAAAAGGAATATTCCCATGGTTTTTTGTAAAATTTTATTTGAAAGAGCATATTTTTAGAGCCAATTTGGTACAAAATTAGGTTGATATCATATTGCGTTCAGGAGATATAAGTTTCTAAAGATTTCCTAATTGCATTTTAAAGTTTTTGTACAGTATGATGAATTCATGTTTGATGACTTCATAGAGGCAATTTCATTGCAAATGTTTATGTATTTCTTTGAATGTTAATAGGTTGTTTCTGTACAATTAGAAACAATTTTCCAAAAGTGACTGAAGTAGGGTATATTTGACAATGTACATTCATTGTTTGTTTTTTCTAGAAGGTTTTACTAATAAAAAAAGATGATAAGATTTTATTGAAATACGTCAACTTTGTGGGAGAATGTGTTGCTGTGATGTCATACTGAGCCTTTTCCTATTCGATTATTGGCATTTTTTGTGAACCTTAACATTTGAATATCTCCTGCTAGGAATAACATATCAACATGATTTGTGTACAAAATTGTTTCTTAAATTGTTCTCTTTCTTATGAATGGTTACAGGAAAACATGGGAATATTTCTTTAAAGGCTATTTATTTTGTTTAGAATTTAAAGCTTCTAATGATTAGAACATCTTTTGTAACTGCAATAAATTTCTTTTAAAATAGTCCAATTTTTTATATAACCCAGGTGTGTCTGACCCTGACCGCGAAAAGGATGGCAAAGAAGAATTGTCTTGTCAAGAACCTGGAAGCCGTCGAGACCCTTGGCAGTACCTCCACCATCTGCTCCGATAAGACCGGTACCCTCACCCAGAACCGTATGACAGTCGCTCATTTGTGGTTTGACAATACCATCATGGAAGCCGATACCACTGAAGATCAGTCTGGTAAGGTTGTAGGACCATTGATATAATGCAAGTGTAAGAAACAAGGTGGAGTGAAAATATGGTTTTTAAGAATGGTACGTTTTGTGAAACTGGTTTATCGCTTGGTCCATACTGCGATATATCAGTAAACTGAAATGGTTGGTCAACTAAATCATATTAAGTGTTGCCTGCATGGATGCAGTTGATTCGGAGTCGTTCTTGCTTCTTTTTATTGGTAGAAAGTACAGCTGTCAGATCTGTATTATGCAGTTGGTCTAGTTACGCAAGGGTATGTGATATCTGTATGGATGGCAAAATACCCCCATGAAATTAGCCACTTTCCTGTGTTGATATTTTTTAGCAGTATGAATGATAGCATGAATGCGCAATACTGATTATTCCTATATATCAGTACAAGTTACCACATATATTTTTTTTTTCAATGTTAGCATATGCCATACCCAATTTTGTTCTGTGTATCATTTAAATTTTAATTATGTTGGTGTGTATATTGCAGGAAATAGAACGTCCCTGACATGGTAACATTTTGTGACAAGCCATCAATTATCCATTCTCTGATATTGGTTTCTTAACAAATCTTAAAAGATTAATTCAGTGGTCAAGCATGACCTTCTAATATGAAAGGACTTCAATAGAAGCACAATGGTGAAGAAAGCATTCAAATATCTTATTCCGTTAAGGAGATATTTAAGTTTAAAGCTCTGTCTTATTGTGTAGAAATGACTGGTGTAGTACGTCTGCTATGGAAAGTTGGTGTCCTCATCCTCACATTCTTAGCAATTGTTAATGTATTTTAAAGAAAGTTTATTGAAATTGTTTACTAATTAAATTCTTTTTCCTCGAACTTTCTTTAGATGATATATTATACATACCCTTACTAGATTCTGTTTTACTACTTTTCTGACATATCCCATGGTTTTAAGCCTCAAAATCGCAGGACAAATTATGATAGAATACATAACGACTTTGAGGAATCTGAGGCTATGACATCACAATTAGTCTGATTTCAGTCGTTTCTACACAAATGATAGCAAACTTTAAACTTCGATATCTCTTTAACGGAATAAGATTTTTGAATAGTTTCTTCACTATTTTGTTTCTTTTGAAGTCCTTGTTCATATAAGATGGACATGCTTGACCCCTAAACTAATCCTTTAAATGATATTGATCTTATTTTCTGTTCATGCCCAGTATTTTGAAATGGGAAATTAATTTGCTTGTTGGTGTAGAAAAGACGCAAAAGCTTTTGGTCAATATTTACCGCAGCGCTTCAAGGAATTATAATAGACACGTAAAAAACAACATATTTACACAAGAAAATACCAAGGTTGCCCTGTAACACTTCACAAATTTGCATATTGGTGCTTGAGTTTTCAAAACGCTATAAAGTTGTGAAAGTTGTCACTGCTTTAATGATTTTTAGGTCAATTTAGCTAATGTTGCATCTGCGTGTCCTATACTGTACCTTTTTATTTAACCTGTATGCGAGTGCCTTTTGTTCCTTATTATTTTAAAGTAATTAAAACCGTTTATGATGATCATTTACTTCGTAGGTAATCAGTTGGATAAGACTGGAGAAACCTTCAATGCTCTTGCTCAGATTGCTTGCCTTTGCAATCGGTCAGAGTTTAAAGCCGGACAAGAGAAATTACCTGTATTGAAGAAGTGAGTCAGATTTACTTTCTTTTTTTTTTTTCTTTAAATGATGAAATCCCAAAATCTCAAATGTTTCAGTTAAATATAAAGAAAGAAAAAACACTTTTTATCTCAATAATTTTTTTAGTTAAATAGAAAAAACACTTTTTATTTTAATAAATGTTTCAGTTAAATAGAAAAAACACTTTTTATCTCAATAAATGTTTTAGTTAAATAGAAACACACTTTTTATCTTAATAAATGTTTCATTTAAATAGAAAAACACTTATTTCAATAAATGTTTTAGTTAAATAGAAAAAACACTGTTTATCTCAATAAATGTTTCAATTAGATAGAAAAAACACTTTTTATCTCAATAAATGTCTCAGTTATATAGAAAAAACTTTATCTCAATAAATGTTTCAGTTGAATAGAAACAAACTTTTTATCTCAACTGTTTTACTTACATAATTTAATGTACAACATTTAGGAGTGTTTTGTCACTACTGTAGTCTGATGTCAGTAATTTTTGCTCAAGTCTTATAGAACTTGAGGTCATAAATAAAATAGACAAAAGACAGCTTAGGATCTGTAGCTGAGTAATTGATTGTTTGATACAATTAGGTGTTATGAATTTTGACAACCCCATAATGATACCTTAGAAGATCACTGCTGTTTGACATGTGTTTGGCCAGTATGATTGTGGGTCTGACCTTTAGTTGTATTAACAATAGAATATGTTTGTGAACAAATTTTGCAAAATGGATTATTACGAGAGAAAGCAAGTTGCCAGTTTATTTAAAGCATTCATTGACGCTGTAGTGGTTCTTGCAGCTGTTTAGAGGCTTCTATGGTCTAGCATAGCAGTCTTAGCATCAGCTTGAGATTCTGGGTTCGATTCCCTGTGGGTCTCCAACCAGTACTTTACAACTGGTTCATCAAACAGCCGTGGACATTTCTATATAACCTTAAATGTTAAGAGAGGGATATAAAATACCCAACCAACAAGTGTTTAGTTCTAAATATGTATTTTACTCATTGACTTTTTAAACAGGGAAACCACTGGTGATGCGTCAGAGTCTGCCCTTGTAAAGTGCGTTGAACTGTCCATGTTCAACGTCATGGAGTACCGTACACGGCATAAGAAGGTGGCTGAAATTCCATTTAACTCCACCAACAAGTACCAGGTACCGTCTCTTATGTATTATCATCGATAGTGGAATGAACACTTTTACAAATTTTTACTGTTTTTGAAAATAAACATTTATTCCAGAGTAGAACAGTCTTTGATTTATCATTATGTTAAGTATGATCTAAGCATGACCTTCGACCCTAATCTCCAAACTCCAACAAATCCAGAATATGGTCGCCAGAATTGTCGTTAGATCTCCCAGAGAAGTACATATAACTCCTATTCTAAATCATTACACTTGACTTCCTGTAGAACAACGCATACAGTTCAAAATATCATCACTAAAGTATTTGTGCCTTAACATCTGAAACACCCAGGTACTTATCTGACATCTTACAACGCCGTTCCTCAACTAGTCCTTTGCTTTCACAACTACAGAACTAACTCCCAAATTCCACCTTCCCGAACTACGACCTGCGGTGATCGGGCTTTTCGTCACTGCACACGTTCACTGTGGTATACTTTATTTACCTTTAGCTTTGCATTCGGAACATTCACTGCCAACTTCAAGAAAACACTAAAAACTCATGTTTAAGCTTGACTATTTGAAGAATAATAGGAGCTTTCCTACTCAACTTGGCATTGGCGTGCAGTGTCAACGTCCCATCCATATTTCCCCAAATTTCTATTAATAATCAATCAATCAATAATCAATCTCCCCCTGTTTTCTTTCCTTCCTACCTCTAGAATGATCTAAGCTCTCCGGCACAATTTGACCATTGTTTTCGTGGTGCCATTAAGCCCTCATCAAACAAACAAACATTAAAAATCATCAGAAATTCATTTTCTCTGAAAAAGATGACTTTTGATTTACTTTCTTGCCGATTTTTTGCTTCAATTATAAAGACAAATTTTTACTGTATTTGAAGAAATGCTGACTTTTCGGTGTGTGTGTTTCATTACTTTTGAATAAATCGGCCCTTGTCATCATCTATTGTACTGTTTCTATATAGGTATCAGTCCACAATCAAGAGGGCCGTGATAACTACCTGTTGGTGATGAAGGGAGCCCCCGAGCGTATCTTGGACCGATGCACGACCATTTTGATGCACGGCAAGGAACAACCTCTGGGTGACGACATGAAAGCTGCTTTTAACAATGCTTACCTTGAACTTGGAGGCCTCGGTGAACGTGTACTTGGTAAATATGATCTTGTGGCTTTTTAGCGGCTTTGTGGCTAATTTGAAACTGTTCCAAGGTTGCTTTTACTTTCCTAGCTCAATATTACCTTAATTGTGGACATACTTTTAAAAACAATACAAAGCTGAATGCATCAATCATTATACACCAGTTGGGTGTAACTTCACTTTTTCAGGTATATATGATATATAACTTAAAAGGTATATGGACAGGTAGAGTTTAAAAATCAAAATCAGTTAAAATTTGGCCATTTTACAGCTGCTTAAAGATTTTATTTTCAATTTTTTGTGTTACTTTGTAGGATGGGACATACTGTAGTCTCTATTCTCTTATGTAATTCCTTCTTTTTTTTTAAACGCTGTGCCATTTCTCTTGGAAAAGGCGAAAATAATTATAATGAAAAAGATTTGATATTTACCACACCCCCTACCAATTTCAAGCTGGAAAGACATTTTTCAAATTTTTAATAAATTTAAAATTATCAGAGTTTGTTTACTCATAACTTAAAAACTACACATGCTTTTTTTTTTTAAATTCAAAGACCTTTAAACTCAGAATTTAATACTCTTTTCGGTCAGTGGTTGAAGAGAAAACTTTTGTACCTGTCCATATACCTTGAAAAGAAACAGGTGAAAAACACCATATTGTTATCATACACCATTTTGGAGTTAAGTACATTACAAAGATTTCACCACTTTAGTCTAAAAGTGACCTTTCAGTGGGCACAGTTTTGCTCATGCAAGTGTCAGTAACAATATGTTTTCGGGAAAATTTGTTCACCCCCTCCCATAACAAAATCAGGCTGCTAGGCTTATGCTAACCTATAACGATTAGAATACACCACCCCCTCCCTTAACAAAATCAGGCTGCTAGGCTTATGCTCACCTGTAACAAATAGAATACACCACCCCCTCCCTTAACAAAACCAGGCTGCTAGGCTTATGCTCACCTGTAACGAATAGAATACACCACCCCCTCCCTTAACAATACCAGGCTGCTAATGCTCACCTGTACCACCACCCTCCCTTAACAATACCAGGCTGCTAGGCTTATGCTCACCTGTAACCTAGAATACACCACCCCTCCCTTAACAATACCAGGCTGCTGGGCTTATGCTCACCTGTAAACCACCCCTCCCTTAACAAAACCAGGCTGCTAGGCTTATGCCTCCTGTACCGGAATAGAATACACACCCCCTCCCTTAAAATCCAGGCTGCTAGGCTTATGCTCACCTGTAACGAATAGAATACACCACCCCTCCCTTAACAAACCAGGCTGCTAGGCTTATGCTCACCTGTAACGAATAGAATACACCACCCCTCCCTTAACAAAACCAGGCTGCTAGGCTTATGCCTCCTGTACCGGAATAGAATACACCACCCCCTCCCTTAACAATACCAGGCTGCTAGGCTTATGCTCACCTGTAACGAATAGAATACACCACCCCCTCCCTTAACAAATTCAGGCTGATAGGCTTATGCTCACCTGTACCGGAATAGAATACACCACCCCCTCCCTTAACAATACCAGGCTGCTAGGCTTATGCTCACCTGTAACGAATAGAATACACCACCCCCCCCTTAACAAAATCAGGCTGCTAGGCTTATGCTCTCCTGTACCGGAATAGAATACACCACCCCCTCCCTTAACAATACCAGGCTGCTAGGCTTATGCTCACCTGTAACGAATAGAATACACCACCCCCTCCCTTAACAAAACCAGGCTGCTAGGCTTATGCTCTCCTGTACCGGAATAGAATACACCACCCCATCCCTTAACAAAATCAGGCTGCTAGGCTTATGCTCTCCTGTACCGAATAGAATACACCACCCCTCCCTTAACAAAATCAGGCTGCTAGGCTTATGCAAAGAATACACCACCCCTCCCTTAACAAAATCAGGCTGCTAGGCTTATGCTCTCCTGTACCGGAATAGAATACACCACCCCCTCCCTTAACAATACCAGGCTGCTAGGCTTATGCTCACCTGTAACGAATAGAATACACCACCCCCTCCCTTAACAAAACCAGGCTGCTAGGCTTATGCTCTCCTGTACCGAATGAATACACCACCCCCTCCCTTAACAAAATCAGGCTGCTAGGCTTATGCTCTCCTGTACCGAATAGAATACACCACCCCCCCTTAACAATACCAGGCTGCTAGGCTTATGCTCACCTGTAACGGCCACCCCCTCCCTTAACAAAACCAGGCTGCTAGGCTTATGCTCTCCTGTACCGGAATAGAATACACCACCCCTCCCTTAACAAATTCAGGCTGCTAGGCTTATGCTCACCTGTAACGAATAGAATACACCACCCCCTCCCTTAACAAAATCAGGCTGCTAGGCTTATGCTCACCTGTACCGGAATAGAATACACCACCCCCTCCCTTAACAAAATCAGGCTGCTAGGCTTATGCTTACCTGTAACGAATAGAATACACCACCCCTCCCTTAACAAATTCAGGCTGCTAGGCTTATGCTCACCTGTAAGGAATAGAATACACCACCCCCTCCCTTAACAATACCAGGCTGCTAGGCTTTTGCTCACCTGTACCGGAATAGAATACACCACCCCCTCCCTTAACAAAACCAGGCTGCTAGGCTTATACTCACCTGTAACGGAATAGAATACACCACCTGTTAATGAAGGTAGGGGTTTGATATTCACCAGAAAGAGCTTGAAATTCTGAAGAGTGTACAGTCTTTAAATTACGACAGCAACACCTGCTGTTTCTGAGTAATGGCGAATCAAAGTTTGAAGACTTTTCAATGAATACAAAAGATGTGATGTATTAAAAAGAAGACAGTTCAAGAAATTCTTTTCGAATTCTGTCCTAAATTTCAGTCACTGAAAATCATTCAACATTTTTTCCCTGCTAGGTATTGATAGTATATGATGGACATTCCAAGTATCCTGGTCATAATCAAGTGCTCTCATTCAAGGAATGGTGGTGAAGAATTGAAAAACAATAGGTTACCGTCAGGAATTGATAGGTTTTCTTGTTGTCACAAAGTTACAATTTATTTTGCATAATTTATTATTATAAGGTTCTTAAATTCAGGTGATGTATAATGGTCAATTCTTAACCGATTTTGCTGCAATATTTTGGTATTTTCACGCATATTTTCTTCCAATGAAGCTTAAGATGTTTTTACCTCTCCTTGCATGATGAATAACTGTGGCTATATATTTTCAGTCCAATGCATTCAAACTCACCAGTGTTTATAACTCACTGATGAAACATCCTTTCAAAAGTCCAAATGAATCCTCAGCCCCACATTACACTTATGACTTGGCCTTGCAGTAACCAAATTTACAACACCTGGCTGTTCACAATAAGTTCTATTGTGTGCATATAGACGATTGGAAATGTAATTACCGATGCGTAAAATCACTGAACTATCTGTGGTGGGTTTTTTAATTGCTCCTAGCAGAGTCTAAAAGTCATACCCGCCAAAATGGAGGTTCTTGCGGGTGAAAAGACTAAAATTTTGTAGCGAGGATAGGGCGTAATGTAGATCTTTAAATCAAAATTGCGCATCAGTACCTCAGTCAGTACCTTTGCTTTTCTTTCAGGTTTCTGCAACTTTCAGCTCCCCGGCGACCAATTCCCCAAAGATTTTGAGTTCGATGTTGACGATGTAAACTTCCCACTTGAAGGACTCTGCTTTGTTGGTCTCATGTCTATGATCGATCCTCCTCGTGCTGCTGTCCCCGATGCTGTCGGAAAATGCCGAAGTGCTGGTATTAAGGTCAGTGTTTAAAAGGTTTCAATATCAGACATGTTTCTTTGAAAGGAGATGAGCAATGAAAGGAGCGAAATGGTGAAAAAAGTTTTAAAAGTCTGATACCATTCAAGATAGTTTTTGCACCGGGTCCAAAAATCGGTCTTGGTACCCCGCCCTGCATTATTGGTCGGGTAACCGACGTGCCGACAAGGCCTTTTAAATATTTTTTGCGGAAGTAGTGTATGTCTTAAAATCTAACAGTGTATCTTGTAAAATCTTGTGATATTTCTTGTTGTTTTAATCGTGTCTTTGATTTTGTGAACAAAGAAATCAAATACAAATATTTATTGTCTCTTTTATGTAATTCTTGTAATTTTAATTATTCTTCTACAATTCTGAAACAGAAACAGTCTGCAATTGGTAATATGAAAATTCATACCCGAGTTGTATTTTCGGAACAGGGCAACAACACAATCAGTCGGGTACCTGGATATTTCAGGTACCAGTGTAAACATTAATTCAAGAGATAGTTAAATTGTAAGCTGAAACCAACTATGTATGGCTACACCAAAAAAGCTTGCAACATGTAGGAGTGATGTTCTAGGCTTCCTATGACAATGTTTTTTACTTGTGACAGTGATTAGAAAAGCTAAAACTGGTGAAGTGTTTATGCACAGGTTTTTAGTTGATTACTTGCACAGTACTTAAAGCAAAATACTAATAGCTATGCTGAGATGGTATCTAGCACAAGGATCAATTATACAATTTTAATTACATTCTTGAAATATGTGGCAAAAAATTGATCCCAAAAATATTGTGTTACAATTGTTACAATAATGGACTTTCAATTTCTTTAATTACAAATGACCCCAACCCTATACCAGAACTCCAGATCTCTTCTCTTCTCAATCTCCACCTTATTCTTCCTCAAACATCATCAACTTCCTCCGCAACAACAACTTCTTCCACCACATATAATCTCCTCTCCTTCTACACCTAACCTTACACACCCCTTTTCTTTTCACCTAAATTTTTCTCCCACATTCAGCTTTTCCCCTTTATCTCCCTTACAAACCTTCCATCTCCTCACTATCCTTACTCTTACACCATTATTTAATAACACCCTCTTGGCACATTTGACTCTGACTGTTGCGGTGCCGTTAAACTTCAACAAACCAAACCAACCAACCCTGATTTAGCTGATGACTGTTTTTTTGCCATTGGTTGAAGTGTTTATTTGCCATTTCTAATCATAGGTCATCATGGTGACCGGTGACCATCCCATCACAGCCAAAGCCATTGCCAAAGGAGTGGGCATCATCTCTGAGGGCAACAAGACACGTGAAGATCTTGCTACCGAGCGTGGTATCCCCATCGAACAAGTCCCTGAAGGGTAAGGCCGCCAAGATTTTTTATCCACTTTTGCATTTAACAGTATTTAAGTTTCATCAGGTGGTTATACTGACTTTAAGGTGATGATGCGTTATGCAGCATGATGATGCCTTGCGCAGATAAGCATAGATTTTTGAGTAATTTTGTCGGAGATATTAGCAGCATTCCCTAAAGTGGTATGTTGCTAAACACCAGTTACCGATGTTATTCTGAAACCTGGTGCAGGTCAATTTGGAGTGATGCTTGGCACCAATAATGTGGTTTCATGGAAGTAATATTTTTGGGTTTGATAACTTAGAATGCTGCTAAGCTTAATCCAAATCTGAAGCTAAATCTGGATTCAGAGTTATGGCAACATTACTGATAATTTGGGAATGTTTCTCTGAATCATTTTAAAAGTTAAAAGCATCACTTGACTTTGTCAACTTAGAATACTACTAAACTGATAGATAGGTTGATTTGAATTCCTGCCTTGCCCCAGCACCTCCATTTTTTTTTTTTTATAGAATACTTGACAGCTCTTATGAGCTGGAATACAGTCTAATCTTCTGTATATGATATGTTGCCATAGGTGAGTGCAACACTATCAGGTTGAAAAAATGAATACTGCACAGCCCTAATGAGTAGGTTGATATAGAATACTGTGCAGCACCAACGAGTAGGTTAATGTAGAATATTGCACAGAACCAATAAAGAGATTGAATACTATGCAGTAACAGTAAGGAAGTTGATATAGAATACTATGCAGCACCAGTAAGGAAGTTAATATAGAATAATACACAGCACCAGTAAGAAAGTTGATATAGAATAATACGCAGCACCAGTAAGGAAGTTGATAAAGAATAATACGCAGCACCAGTAAAGAAGTTGATATAGAATAATACGCAGCACCAGTAAGGAACTTGATATAGAATGATACGCAGCACCAGTAAGGAAGTTGATATAGAATAATACGCAGCACCAGTAAGGAAGTTGATATAGAATAATACGCAGCACCAGTAAGGAAGTTGATATAGAATACTATGCAGCACCAGTAGAGAAGTTGATATAGAATAATACACAGCACCAGTAAGGAAGTTGATATAGAATAACTATGCAGCACCAGTAGAGAAGTTGATATGAATAATACACACCAGTAAGGAAATTGATATAGAATAATACGCAGCACCAGTAAGGAAGTTGATATAGAATACTATGCAGCACCAGTAAGGAAGTTGATATAGAATAATATGCAGCACCAGTAAGGAAGTTGATATAGAATAATACGCAGCACCAGTGAGGAAGTTGATATAGAATACTATGCAGCACCAGTAAGGAAGTTGATATAGAATAATACGCAGCACCAGTAAGGAAGTTGATATAGAATGATACGCAGCACCAGGTAGGAAGTTGATATAGAATACTATGCAGCACCAGTAAAGAAGTTGATATAGAATAATACGCAGCACCAGTAAGGAAGTTGATAAAGAATAATACGCAGCACCAGTAAGAAAGTTGATAAAGAATAATACGCAGCACCAGTAAGGAAGTTGATATAGAATACTACGCAGCACCAGCAAGGAAGTTGATATAGAATGATACACAGCACCAGTAAGGAAGTTGATATAGAATACTACGCAGCACCAGCAAGGAAGTTGATATAGAATAATACACATCACCAGTAAGGAAGTTGATATAGAATACTACGCAGCACCCGTAAGGAAGTTGATATAGAATAATACGCAGCACCAGTAAGGAAGTTGATCTAATATACTATGCAGCACCAGTAAGGAAGTTGATATTAAATGATACGCAGCACCTGTAAGTAAGTTGATGTAGAATAATACGCAGCACCAGTAAGGAAGTTGATATAATATACCATGCAGCACCAGTAAGGAAGTTGATATAGAATAATATGCAGCACCAATAAAGAGATTGAATACTATGCAGCACCAGTAAGGAAGTTGATATAGAATAATATGCAGCACCAGTAAGGAAGTTGATATAGAATAATACGCAGCCCCAGTAAGGAAGTTAATATAGAATAATACGCAGCACCAGTAAGGAAGTTGTTATAGAATGATACGCAGCACCAGTAAGGAAGTTGATATAGAATAATACGCAGCCACAGTAAGGAAGTTGATATAGAATACTATCAGTACCAGTAAGGAAGTTGATATAGAATAATACGCAGCATCATTAAGGAAGTTGATATAGAATGATACACAGCACCAGTAAGGAAGTTGATATAGATTAATACGCAGCACCAGTAAGGAAGTTGATATAGAATACTATTAGTACCAGTAAGGAAGTTGATATAGAATAATTCGCAGCATTATTAAGGAAGTTAATATAGAATAATACGCAGCACCAGTAAGGAAGTTGATATAGAACATTGCGTAGCACCAATAAGGAGGTTGATATAGCATACTCTACAGCACCTTTAAGGTGGTGGACATAAACTTATGCATAGCATCAATATGTAAGTAGAAGAATACTCCACAGCGGTAAATAATAGGTTGAAATAAACATAGCTCATGGTCGTAGAGACTTTTTCTATGATGAGGTCCCTGACCTTAAACAATTTTACCCAAATGTTTTTCCTTGTATTACATATATGTATATATATGTATATATATAGCCTCTTGTTTTTGTTTTTCGGTAAATTTCATTACCATTGGCGTTTTGTTTTGTGTACTGGTCATGTAAGATTATTTACTATAGATAAGAGTTCATACAATTTCATGTTCTTATATAAAAAAGATTAAGATTATTAAACATTTTGTATTATTACCAGTTGTTGTGTACATCAGGGTTGAAAACACCACTCCCCTGCTCGCCATAGGCACAAAACTAAGTGCAGCAAGTAGAAATATTGCAATTTACTGTGGCACTCACCACACTTAATTTAGCCTCACCAAGTTTGGCGAGTGACTTTTTTTTTTTTTTGTCGGTGTACATCAGTACTGAAAGTATTTAATCAGATGCATGAGTGTAAGTTAATCTCACACAATAAATAATTAAACAGTCAAATCTTTGAATATAGGAACTAGTATGTATTTATTGCATGAAATATGACTTGATTATTTTGTAATTTTCTACATTAAAATGCATCAATTTTTTCTTTGTTAAAATTGACTGTTTTGTTGATTTGAATTTTCAGAATTTGGCTTTACTTTTAAAATATGAAAGATCGAATAAAATATCAAAAGAAATTGTTTTGCCTTTGAAATTTACTGAGGAATTATAATTTTGTAGATCTACATTGCTTTCAGATTGTGAACATGAATAATAACAAAGCTATAGTCACTATTTAGCCATTAAATATTCAGTATAGCATGAACACTCATGTACATCAAAGTCAAATTAAATATGAATATTCATAGACCTTTTCAAACCGATTTTTAACCGAACCTGATAACTGCAGTACTTGGACCAATTAACTGCTGGGGAATTTTCCTTTTGTTACCTCACCAATCAGTGAAGTGGCTGAAGGAGAGGGTATAAGCAACAATGCACGCCCATCTCAGCCCACATGAATTATGCAGATGATTGGTTGATAAGATTCCCCAGAGTTTACTATTGGTCCATTATTTCGATTAATTTTCCGGAAATTGCCGATTCAGATTTGAAAAGGTCTATACCCATAGTCATTTGTGCATTCCTACGATTAACGTTTTTTTTTTTTCATTTTAATTGTTTGTCGTTTTCACCCTTCGTTGTCTCCAGCGATGTTCTCAGGTAAACTCACTCTATTTGAAATCTTTGAGTGAATGCTGGCTGGTCGTGATTTGAGTCAATTATCAAAAGCTTCTGCAATAAAACTTTTTTAATGCATTTTCTTCTCTTTACCACTTGGAATGTGGCGAGGATGAGACTAGAAATTCAAGAGTTTTCTCAAGGGATGAAAATATTCATCAACAATTTTATTTGGAATTAATAGTAATTTTAAACTAAAGATTACCATTCCCATCATCATTTTAGCAATATTGCCAAACAATTATTTGTGGCAGTTATAGAAACGTACTTACGTTTAGAGTTCCCAGGTCCTAATTCTGGTGGGTGTCATTCACCAATGATTTACAATTGGTTTTCAAATGGCCATGGACGTCTCTATATAACCTTAGCTACCCAATCTACCTACCTGCCTAAAATAAATTGTCTAGTATCTTCAGATCACCCGTAAAAATGACACATTAGGAGGTTGAATTCATATAAAGAGGTAGTTAAAAGTTGAACTGTTTTTGGAATCCTATTAAATTAGGTTTTACAGCTGTATTATTTTCAGGTTTATTGCGCAAAGTGTTGTTGACATATTGTGTTTTGGTCCAAATTCAAAAAGGTAGAGGTAGATGTAATTTGATATCCCCAAAAAAAAAAAAATATTTATATATATATTATTTATATTTTGCTCTGAAGACAAGCTAATCTTCTTTAAGATTTGTTAATTGACCATGACTAGTTGACTACCATCCAGATATTGTAATGTATCATGTACATTTATCCAAAACATATCTAACCCCTACCTACCCCCTCCTTCCCCACAAATATATTTTCAGTTTTTCTCATTTTTAAATTCCCATTACTATGAACGTGTATGCTGTAGGTTTGGAATGATATCCTACTTACATGGTGTGATTTGATTGACAGTAATTTCTGAAAGTCAGGCAATGTTGTTGGGCCGTTATGGTTGAACCCACTAACGCATATTCAGTAGATGATCACCTGATATGCATGAAAAGTCGCCTGGGCCACACTTTGCTTTGCTTTTGCTGTTTGGGATTTTATTTTCCATCATTTGTAGCCATATTTCTTTTGGCTTTTTACAGTTGTAGATATCACTATCCAACTTTGTTGGGATAGCCTCTTAAACTTTTTTTTGTGCTGAAAATAACATTTTAGCCAATGTTTTAACTAAATACACTCTTTCTTTAGGTTTAATCAAGCACTATGATGTGTAGGCAACGTAGAATTACATTAGATAGAAGTTGCATGGTGTATCGAAGACGAGCTTTGTCTTTTTAGAAAAAAATATCAGTAAAAAAAAATAGGAAAGCTATCCACTACCATACTTTCTGAGAAAACATTGAAAAATAAACAAATTGTGTTAGACTTAAGTGGAGCAAGACTTTTTCATAGATTTATTAAAGAAAACTTTGCATTAATGTGTAGATTGCATAAGACAAAAGATAGTAAACACAGAATCAAGCCCAGTGTATTGACGAAAGGTGTGAAAGGATGCATGTATAGATTGCATTAGACAGAGCGAGTCATCTGCTAAATTCCTTGGAAGTTCTTAGCATTATTATGTGGATTGCAGTAGACAAAGATGGAGTAGAAACAGCTTGCATTAGATCACTGCATTAAATCACATCTATTCCATCACTTATTTTAAGTTATTTTAGTGAGGACTCTTCAAAGGGGAATTTATATGAAAATCTTATCACATTTTGTCTGTAATTTTTTTCTTCTTTTTTTTCTTGGATTATTTTAAAGTCTGAAATTTTTTCACTTGCTCTAGTTCATAATCCTTTTGATTTAGATAATATTTTCAAATTTATGAGAATTGTTCGTAAGCAGTTTGGTAATATAGTCATGTGTCCTGTAGAGACTGTATGCTCGTCGCCTAGTTGGTTGCATGTAACAGAATGTTAATATATTGGTGTTCATTTTATGTTGTGTAACAATCTCATGAGAGAAAAGCTGTCTTTGCATGTTTGTGTCAGAATTTGAGGAAATATTCATCTTTAATCCTCAAGTTTGGATGCTGAGAGACACTGGAGTCAATTTTCAACATACCAAAGGAAACAAAACATGAGTTGAATTTGTCTTATTCAATCATCATTAATGTCTATTTTATCCCCACCCTTTCCCTTAGAAGCCTACCTAAAGTCACCAAATGCTAATGAATTTCTCAGTTTTGTTTTGTTTTTGCTGTTGTTGGGGGGGGGGTGATGAGCTTTTTGTCTCACTCTTTCCAGATACATGACTTAAACCATTTACAGAACTGCTATACACAAATCTTTCCGTGTTGTCTGTTCATTTGTATGATTTGTGTTGTATTGTTGTCAGTAGCTGTAAAAAAGAGATATTTTACATTAAAATTGTAGAATATAATTAGCTTAATTACTAAATGCTTTAACAAGTTAGAAACATGGCTATATGTTTATCATCAAGTATACTTTATTTAGCTCATCCAGCAGATTTTTTTTTTCTCCGATGATATACTGCCAGCGTTCGACAAATCGCCTTTTCGGACACCCGGGGCAACTAATATTTATGTCCGTGCAAGTTGATTTACAAGTTGATATGCCCACCGGGGAACCATAAATTGATCCAAACTAATAGAGTAGATTTCTCTTCAAAAACTTAATTCATTACACAGATTATACTTACTACAATATAACTGATGGACATTCCCAGAAAATAACTTAAATCAAGACTTATATTCCATTTATTTGGAAGCCAAAATATTTTATGTTACGAAATGATCTTAAACCTTGCCATAACAACATCATACATGCACCCATATATAAGATGTAAACATATATCGCACTCACACAAAACATATAATATGCGGTACAGATATATAATCCAGGCCACCAAAGCCAGTTGAACATGTGTGCAATGCATTTAGTTTTGCTAGCAAGGTTTGCTGCTTTTAACCAATCATATCTCACGTAAAACAATCTCATGCTCACTGTTTCTTGCCGAGGTCTGTTCTGCTGTGTTAATGCACCACACGCAATGGGTCTAATACCCGTTCCATGCACACGTACAGGGCATACCATAGGCTGTAGATAAAACAAGTAATTAAAACAATATAGATATAAAAAGCAGAAGTTGAGAAAATAATTGAACTATAAAAATACATATTGGAAATGGTGTAAATACATATTGGAAATAGTGTAAATACATATTGGAAATAGTGTAAATACATATTGGAAATAGTGTAAATACATATTGGAAATAGTGTAAATACATATTGGAAATAGTGTAAATACATATTGGAAATATTGGAAATACATATTGAAATAGTGTAAATACATATTGGAAATAGTGTAAATACATATTGGAAATAGTGTAAATACATATTGGAAATAGTGTAAATACATATTGGAAATAGTGTAAATACATATTGGAAATATTGAAATACATATTGGAAATAATACATATTGGAAATAGTGTAAATACATATTGGAAATATTGGAAATACATATTGAAATAGTGTAAATACATATTGGAAATAGTGTAAATACATATTGGAAATAGTGTAAATACATATTGAAATAGTGTAAATACATATTGGAAATAGTGTAAATACATATTGGAAATATTGGAAATACATATTGGAAATAATACATATTGGAAATAGTGTAAATACATATTGGAAATATTGGAAATACATATTGAAATAGTGTAAATACATATTGAAATAGTGTAAATACATATTGGAAATAGTGTAAAATACATATTGGAAATAGTGTAAATACATATTGAAATAGTGTAAATACATATTGGAAATAGTGTAAATACATATTGGAAATATTGGAAATACATATTGAAATAGTGTAAATACATATTGGAAATAGTGTAAATACATATTGGAAATAGTGTAAATACATATTGAAATAGTGTAAATACATATTGGAAATAGTGTAAAATACATATTGGAAATAGTGTAAATACATATTGGAAATAGTGTAAATACATATTGGAAATAGTGTAAATACATATTGGAAATAGTGTAAATACATATTGGAAATAGTGTAAATACATATTGGAAATAGTGTAAATACATATTGGAAATAGTGTAAATACATATTGGAAATAGTGTAAATACATATTGGAAATAGTGTAAATACATATTGAAATAGTGTAAATACATATTGGAAATAGTGTAAATACATATTGGAAATAGTGTAAATACATATTGGAAATAGTGTAAATACATATTGGAAATAGTGTAAATACATATTGAAATAGTGTAAATACATTCTTCAAAACAAAACAGTATTATGTAAGAATCAAATATCAAGATTGCATTAAAAAGAATAAAGAGATTGGTTTGTTCTTTCTATTGCACTTAAATTATTCCAAGTTTTGAATAAAAAAGATATAAAAAAACTTTTAAAAAAAACTCTAAAACTTTTGGGTAAAATTCGGTTTTGCATGCGGTGGCATCCGTAAAATGTTTGAGTGATTGGATCTTATTTTGTATGAATATTCTTAGATGAGCGGCAACATTTTATTGCACAAATGCTGTGGGGCATTATTAGTGACACATTTATACATCATAATTGCATCTGACCTGGCAAGTTTTTTTTGGATAGTTTTTTTTTTTTTTTTTTTTTCCCTTTCATATTTCAATAAAACCGAGATCACTGAGCACTTCTTCAAATTAGAGTCTGCCATGATGAGTGTATGAGGTATATCACCTTGGCTGTCAAGAAAGGGATGTAAAATAGCCAAACTACATACATAACCTTTAAGCATTCTCAGTCACTAGGGTTTTTATATCAACTGTAGAATAGATGATAGCATGACGGTTATTTTGCTTGGGTGTTCATAACTTTAAGTGCTGTCATAACATGTCAATTATCGCGATGTCTCTTTTCCCACGACATGTAATATGCCTCTCAACACATATTGCGATACCAAAAACTAATACTTAACTAAGAAATGTTTGCGCAACTAGGCTAGGCTATTTCGTATGTTACAATTTTAACGTTGCAGTATTAAATCTAAAACTTAAGTTCTAGGCCATTGAAGATATTGTGAAACATAAAAAACTTAAATAAAAATCATGCTCCTTTGCTCCACACTGGCACACTTCGATGTAAGTTGGCAAAAAGAACAAAAAATTGGCCCAGAACATGCCTCTCAGGCACTCACTTCAATAATTCATTGTCACGTTGGCTGAATTACGGAACACGTGGGTGTTGTGTTATGAATGTAAGAGCCACGGGATCATGTCGTCTGCTAGATCTGCAAATCATTTTTTTCTTGTGTTCATTATAAAAGAAGTAACGTTAGTGATATTAACAATTTGTGTCGTTACATAATCGATACATAATAGAGCAGTATGGTGACAGCACTAATAACTAACCTGCATGTCTCATGAAAAGTCACTTTGGGGTGCTCTGTTACTATCCATTTGGTAGTTGTAAATTTTGAATTTTACTACATCATATATGTGTGTGTGTGTGATTCACGATATATACTCTTGCAGTATGTTAATTGTATTGCCTGAAAACTAAATCTTTTTGCATCATTACTTGTAAGATATACGGTTTCTTGCTTATAATATATATGGTTTGAGATGACGGGTGAAGAGATGTGGTTTTCACTCAGTAGTTATAGAAAGTAAAGAAGTATGAAGAAAATGATATTTCTCTGGATGACAAACCAGCCAGCCCAGGGCTAGACGATTTTATGAACAATCTAGCACAATTTTAATTGAGTCCAGTTCATTAGGGTACTCCAAAACTCATCTAGTATTTTATTCATATATATGTCAGGAGTAAAAGCAGTGTGGGCTTCTTAAAAGTTCAGTTCGCGAAATGAAATCTTTGAGAAAGAATCTTAACTGGCTTACATCAATTTATTTTTTTAGCAGGTTTTACTAATAAAAAAGAATGATAGATTTTAATGAAATACATCAACTTTGTGGAAGAACATGTTGCTGGGATGTCATACTGAGCCTTCCCTATTTGTTTATTGGTATTTTTTGTGATAAGAATAACATATCAACATGATTTTTGTACTAAATTGTTTCTAAAAAATTGTTTCTTTCCGATGAAAGCTTAAGAAAAAAGATGGGAATAACATAACACGATTATGGGCTAAGAAGGGTAAGTCACCCCATAGAAAGCCCAAACTAACACCACTACCTCAAAACAAAACAAAAAATCAAAGACGCCCAGAGTTAGTAAGAATTTATCAATGTTGACTTTGAAATTGTGAACAGAATTGGAGCTAACTGCCCACTCAGGCAAACCATTCCACTCATTAACAACTCTTTGCGAAAAGCTAAAATGCCGAATATCTATCCGTGAGAACTCTTTGGTCAACTTAAAACTTACCATGTGTCACATATGGATTAGCTCAAACATGCAGGAAATTACAGGAAGTCAAAACATTACTACCAGATAGGAACTTAAAAACCTGAATTATATCGCCACGTACTCTTCTCAACTCAAGCGTGGTCAAACCAAGAATTCGCAACCTAGGTTCATAAGAGAGATTCCTAACTTTAAGAATAAGTCTAGTGGCTCTTCGCTGAACCTGCTCCATAATGAACTTATCCTTCTCATAAAAGGGACTCCAAGCCTGAATACCATACTTAAGGTGAGCCCTGACTAACTGCTTATACAAATTAAGAACAACCTATCTACCAAGAAAACAAAACTTTCTTCCAAACAAACCAAGCATCCTATTTGCCCTTGCAGCTGCTAAAGCACATTGTTTAGAAAGCTTTAGATTGCTAGTAATGACAACCCCTAGATCCCTTTCTTGATCAACACAACCAATTTGTTTGTTTGATGAGGTCTTAACGGCACCACGATAACGAGGGTCAAATTGTGCCTGAGAGGTCAGGTCATTCTAGAGGTAGGAAGGAAAGGAAACGGGGAAAATGAGAGAAATTCAAGAACAAAAGTCAGAAAGCTGTGATCGAGAGAGGAGGTGCATGGGTGGAACAAGATTTGAAACATTCATGCAGTGATCAAAAGCCAAATTGCTCTGACCAAAATGAATAACTTTGCATTTATCAACATTGAATGACATCTGCCATGTTTGGGACCAAGAAACTAACTTATTTAGATCAGTTTGCAAAAGTGAAGAATCCCTAGCATCATCAACAATCCTGCACAGCTTAGTGTCATCAGTAAATTTACAAATCCTGGAGCCAAGGGAAGCATCAATATCATCAATGAAGATTAAGAATAGAAGCGGTCTTAATACAGAACCCTGAGGAACACCACTTGTAACCTTTTTTCATGGAGATACTTCACCATTAACAACAACTCTTTGTGACCTGTCAACTAACCAAGAATATATCCAACTGGCACACTTTCCCTCCACACCAAGCGCCCTTGTTTTCATCATGAGCCTGCCCAATGGAACCTTATCAAATTCTTTTTCGAAATCTAAATAGATAACATCCACATTATAACCAGAATCAACTAGTTTAGCAACATCATCAAGGAACTCCAATAAATTAGAAACACAAGACCACTTAGATAAGAACCCATGCTGAGACAAATTCAACAAACCATTGATCAGTATATGATCTAGTACAACATCCTTAACAATGGACTCCATGACCTTGCACACAACACTAATAAGACTCACTGGCCTATAGTTACAAGGCAAACTGTGGTCACCCTTTTTGAAAATAAAAGAGTAACATTAGCAATTCTCTTATCACTAGGAACAACACCAACATCAAAGCACTTTGAAATGATAATACTCAGGGGACCATCAGAACACTCACAAAAGATAGCAGGTTGTATACCATCTGGGTGCTTTATTTAAGTTCAAACCCTTCAACTTCTAAGACACAACATCAACTGAAAAATCAACATTCCTAATGGATACTGGAGAGTGCACACTAAGATAATCCACAAGATCATCAGCAAGGGACTCCTTAGTAAAAACAGACACAAAGTAGTCATTTAAAACCTCAGCCATATCCTTACCACTATTGATTATAGTAACACCATCATTACCCTGAAGGGGACCAACAACCCCCTTGGGTTTTTGCTTTAAACGAACATAAGAATGAAAGGACTTGGATTAATCTTAACCTTTTTGGACAAACGTTTTTTCAAAAAGCACTTTAGTTTTTCTTATTAAACCCTTTGTGAACTTTTCATGATCCTGATACCTAGCAAGCTACACAGGACACCCACTGTTTCTAACAACGCCCCAACATCTTCTTTTTCCTAACAGCCTGCAAACCTCCCGAGACATCCACACTGGCCGATTACGCCTACAGACTTTCTTTAATGTACAAACCTATTTACACTCTCTAAAACTATAGTTCGGAAAACATCCCATGCTATACAAGGGTCTAAGTCACAGAGCAAAGAAGTTCAATTGAATGACAAATTATTCTGAAGTGCAGCAGTCAGCATTCTTAAAATCTAAAACCAGTTTATTAGCTGAAGAAACCTTTGTGAAACAATACAGATCAAAACTAATGAGGTCATGATCTCTACACCCTACTTACACTACTTAATACATTTTTAACCATACTTTCTTGACTACTGAAAATCAAATCCAAGACAATTATTACCAAGCGTGGGAAACAACACATGCTGGGTGAAAAAGCAGTCAGATGCAGCTTCTAGAAAATCTTTTCCATGTGGACCACTAGTACAAAGATTCCAATCAATGTCTGAAAAATTAAAGTCCCAAAAAACAATAACCCTCCTTGAAGCTACTTTCCTGAAGCAGTCAAGCAATTTTTGATTCTTTTCAGGACTAGAATTTGGTGATCTATACACAACACTAACAACCACTGAACTACCAACATAGTAAACAACAATAAACCTACACCATAGGCAATTTGAAAAGCCAAAAGAAAACCGAGCAGTCTTATCTATACAATTAAAACTGTCTTTCACACACAATAAAATGCTACCTCTACCATTGAGAGTATCCAATCTCTTTTGCCTGAAAACTGAGTAACCTGAATTTTGGCCCTCTAAATCACTACTTTTACTATAAATCGAACTCTCAGTAATACCAATTATATCAGGTCTACTAATTAAAACTTCAGCCAGAAGCTCATCACGCTTCTTTAAAATGCTACGAACATTTGGGAACCTAGCCTTAATTCTACCACTAAAACAATCCCTATCCCCAGAAATAAACCTGACAGGTGGGTTTAAACTCTCACCCCCCGTGACTAGTTTAAAGGACTCTGATCCTTAATTGCCCTATTGACACCCCTAACAAGAACAGAGCACCAGGAGCGTGCTCGTGTTGTCAATACACTGTACAAAACAAATTTCTGCACACACATGCAGGCTGAGTGACGGCAAAATGGTGAACAAAATTTTTGCAAACTATGGGCTTTGGTAATCCGATCCTGTTATCCGGAACGGTTACATTCAGAATTTTGTTTATTCCTTTTGCTAAAACTTCTAAAGATTCGGAGAACTGCCATAAATAGATACAAACTTGCAGAAGGCCGATTGAACTTGTAATTGTCAATGCATTGGTCATGCATGATTGCGGATTTGAGGTTTGTTGGCCCCACCTAGTTGCCACGTTGCTATGGTGGGCGTGGCCTATTTTGTAACCTGGAGAGGTTAATTAGGAAGCTCTCTGGTTCCATACTCTCTTCACTATTACAAGTGGGTTAAAGATGTATAGTGAATAGTCAAAAGGTTAAAGAGTGTATGGTAAACAATCAGAAATATGAAAGCAACACAGTCTTCTTTAACTACCTTCTTAACTTATGGGCTTATATAATAATTAATATGTTTTTCATTTTGTCTTTTTGTAACTCTTGGTCATTTCATTTTTTTTTTTAAACTGTTTAACACCTAAATGCACGTTGTGTTCATATATATATATATATATTGCATCCTTTTGATGAGTCATGGCTGCAACAAACATGAGACCGAAGGGTAAACCCGAAATTTAGGGTAGGAGCCTAACATTTGACAAAGTCTTTTGTAATTGGCACAGTAGTATTTTTCTAGGCACGTTAGCAAGCAGTAAACCACTGAATATAGGAGTTAATATGAAAGATTGAAAAGATTTTGCAATGTACACAAGTCTCGCTGCTCTTAATGCAATTTTGAACGTGCGTGTCACAGCTGCACCTCCAATTATTTTACTTTTTCGGAGGAAGATTTAATGTTGTCATTTGCTCTCTTGCTAACTGTGAGAAAAAAGCAAAAATGCTTCATTTTTATGCTTCTAAAAAATCATTATATTATTGATCACAAAACTTATAGGTTTGATTCTTGTTTTTGATTTAAAGGATTAGTTCAGGGGTCAAGCAAGTCCATCATGAAGGAGGAATTCATAAGAACTAAAATGGTGAAAAAGTATTAAAAAAAAATCTTATTCTGTTAGGAGATATTCAAGATTAAAGTTTTGTCTCATTAGAAACCACTGAAATCAGACTAGAAGTGGTGTGATATTCCTTTGTATTTATTCTATTATATTTTGTGGCTTAGATTCAATTTGATATGTTAGGAAAACAGAAAACTATAATCTAGTAAACTAGAATCTAGTAAACTAGAATCTAGTAAATTAGAATCTAGTAAACTTGAATCTAGTAAACTAGAATCTAGTAAACTAGAATCCAGTAAAGTAGAATCCAGTAAACTAGAATCTAGTAAACTAGAATCCAGTAAACTAGAATCTAGTAAACTAAAATCTAGTAAACTAAAATCTAGTAAACTAAAATCTAGTAAACTAAAATCTAGTAAACTAAAATCTAGTAAACTAAAATCTAGTAAACTAAAATCTAGTAGGGGAAGTTATGATTTACCACTTGAAGAAAGTTTGAGGAAATGTTTTTAATTGGTTTAGTAATTAAATTAATCAATGTTAAGAAAGCGAGGATGAGGGCGCCACCTTTCCACAGTAGACATTTCACACCAGTCATTCCTACAATTGAGACAAAATGAATAATTTGGCTATATTTGTAATAGAATAAGATATTGACAATAGTTTCATTACCAGTTAGTTCCTTTTAAAATCCTCTTTCATATAAGATTAACTTGCTGGACCGACCACTGAACTAATCCTTTAAGTAAGCCATTAATTTGATTAATTTTTTTAAATTGCATGCAAATTTTGTGATATAGTTCTATGGAAGATGACATTGTTTGATTTGTATTTTTGACCTTCAGAGAAGCCAAGGCAATCGTGGTCCACGGATCTGAGCTGAAGGACATGGAACAATCTCAACTGGATTATATTTTGGCCAACCATACCGAGATTGTGTTTGCCCGTACCTCTCCTCAACAGAAGCTGATTATTGTGGAAGGTTGCCAGCGCGCCGGCGCCATCGTTGCTGTGACTGGTGATGGTGTGAATGACTCCCCTGCCCTGAAGAAAGCTGATATTGGTAAGAGATGAGAATACATTTTAAAACAAATTTGTGGTTGATATGATAGTGGCATGTTGTCCCCAACCCTCTCCCCTACCTCCTCTCTATCTTGTTATCCTAAAATAAAGGTCAAAATGGACTGTAAAAACTGCTTTGGGTTCGGAAAAGGCATAAAAAGGAATACTTGAGTTGCACCCTACATTTTTCAATTTCCTTTTCTTTACTGTTCTTTAACTTGAAAAATATAATGAATTTGCCAAACAAATGACCTCTTAAATACAGTAATGATATGAAAAATAGATCAAGCAACCTGAAAGCAATGATTGCAATTGATAGTCCTCAAGTGTTGAGAATGTAAATGGCAATACGGATCAACAGTGAGAAAAAGAAAACACAAAGCAAAAATAGAGAAGTGAAAAAAAAAAAATAATGATGACATCTGGTTTTCAAAAGTAAAACATACTAGAAGTTATTTCTTGAAAATGAAGCTCATCTATATAAATTTAGAGTTGCAAATTGGAAGTTCAAAATACTTTAAAAAGTAGGATGCACTTGATTTCTTCCTAGTATGTATATCTCAGCCTCAGCTGTAAGGTACATGTGTTAAATTCCTAGTTCTTGCAAATTGGTACTTGAGCAGCAAGAACGCGTACATGCTTGACCCGTACCTACTCCATCTGTAATGTTCACTCCTTATAATTCCATTGCCGAGCTCTTCTGCAAAAACTCCCTGGATAGAATTATCTCCTTTCTTTATCATACCTCCCTCTATAACTATATTTAGTGTTCCTTCCTAGTTCCCCCCCCCCCCTCCCCTCTATATTTTTATACCTATTGCACTTTATTGATCCTAGCATCATCCTCAACCTTTCTCAGATGATTATTAACTAACCTTTCCCTACCTCTGATCTAATCTAAGCTCTCTGGCACAATTTGACCTTTGCTGTCCTGGTGCCATTAAGCCTCACCAAACAAACTAATGATATCACATACTCGGACAAACAACATTAATGTTGTATTCTAATCTATTTGTAGGTGTTGCTATGGGTATTGCTGGTTCTGATGTCAGTAAGCAAGCTGCCGACATGGTTTTGTTGGACGATAACTTTGCCTCCATCGTGACTGGTGTGGAAGAGGGTAAGTAATTGTGCTCGCTCGATTGATATGTATTATAATGCCAAGCATCGTGTGAGGAAGAAGCAGCTTCTTGGTTATGACCGTACCTGGAACCAAAGATCCATGTACATAAACCTTAGGATGTACCACTGTACAGGGCAGATGTGCAGAGTATTTGTACTGAGGTCAGCCAGGCATCGTAGCAGTCATCATCCAATTATCAGTGTATGAATTGTAAACATTCAAAATTTACTAATGCTGAGTCGGGTACCTGCTTGAATGGTCAGATACCTGGTACTAAAATATCGGGTACGGGTACCCGGAAAAAAAAAAATTGGATCGTGCAAAAAATAAGGAAAAAAAATTAAGAACGTCACTAAAAGTTTTTGATAAGAGTTAGTTCAGGTACCGTAATTTTAGTGTCTGCTTAATAATATACCAGTTCCACAAAAATTATAAAGCTAAAAAAACATTTTAATTTTTTTTCTTCTCTCTTTTTTTGTTTTTGGGTACCCGGATTGGACCCGGGTAACAGTAACAGGTCCCCAATTCTGATTTTTGGCCACCCAACTCAGGCCTAATTCACACTTTTTTTTTCCCTTCCACATGGAGCATCTTTGACAATCAAAACTGGGCATTTCTTGCCTTTTCCACGTTTTCAGTCAGCATAGTATATGCACATTATATAAACCTTCCTTCCAGGAACCACACTTACCCCAGTAGTGTGCTTTTGAAGTGCATAAAACATCATGTGCACATATTTTGTTCTTTGTTTGAAAGGAATACATAGCACATTATTATCAGCAGATTAGTTTGTCCCCATGATTCTCCCTTGCTGGAACTTGGCAGTAGTCCCTACTAGAATATTGATGGCAAGCTATAGCAGGTTCTGACTATAGCAATTGCCAGTCTCTTGTGCCAAACTCACATTCATTATGTCTATGAGTTGGGAATGCAGATGGGAAACTAAAACCCAGTAAGCTAAATTTTAATTTTGATGTCAGAGCTGAATTTAAACCTACGACATCATGATTGGAAGACGGATTATATGACAGTGCTCCTGGCTGATGAAATGTTTTGCAATGATAGTTATTGGTACATTTGTAGATATTTTGGTAACATTTCTTAGTACAAGAGTTGAACATGATAATCACTTAGGATGCTTTAGTTTTAATTACCTCCGCCAATGAAGTTAAATGGAGGTTATGTTTTCGCCTCTGTTTGCCATCAAAATATCTCAATTACTGATGATTGGATTTTGATTAAACTTGGTGGGTGGTTTTGTTACTTCTTAATGAAGACGTGATTAAATTTGGGGACTTATTGGAACAGGGGTAGAGTAGAATGGAGGGGTGGGGATATTTTAGGGCAAGGCAGCCATGCAATCAATTTTCTGGACTTAAAAGAAAATCAAGTGAAGTGGTGGTCTCTGGTATCAATGAAATCAAAAAACATTTAGCTTCTGCCATAAATGAAAATGACGGAATGTGAATCTACCCTGAATAGAGCTCAAACAAAGAATGCTTAACCTGAAAACAATGATCACAAGTGATAATTCGTAAGTGTTTAGAATGTAAATGGCAATAAGGATCAACAGTAGGAAAGAGATTGTTTGGGATTATAACTTGGTGGGTCGTGGGTTTGTGAAATAGATTGTATTCCATAGGGGTATGCGCTCTACAGAATGCTATAATTCTAATAAGAAATGTTCGGAACTGCTTTCAATATTCATAATTTATACTTGCTTTTTATTATGGGAACACCATATTGCACTTATTGATCATTATGTAACTGTTCATTGCATTTGCAGGACGCCTTATCTTTGACAACTTGAAGAAGTCCATTGCCTACACCCTGACCAGTAACATCCCTGAGATCACCCCCTTCTTGGTCTTCATTGCCTTGAGCGTGCCCCTTCCTCTTGGAACTGTCACTATCCTGTGTATCGATCTTGGAACTGATTTGGTAAGTGAACCTGTCAGCTATACTGCTCTGTTTGAGTTTTCTTGGTGCTTCCACCATATTACAATTGTCATAGATGATTAAAAAAAGCTTAACACAAGAAAATAAATAAGTATTTATCTTTGTTTATCGATCTTAGAACTGATTTGGTAAATCCTACTGTCTTCTAGTTTGATGTTCTTGGTGCCGTCACGATATGTTACATATTATGATATTACAATTGTCGTAGGTGATTTAAAAACTGGCTTTACAGAAGAGAATAAACAAGTATGCACCTGCATACACCACTAAATTACAGTCATTTCTAACATTTGTAAAGCTGTTAAATGGTCACTCAGTCAACAATTTGCTTTCTTTTATTTTCCAATTTGATACATGACTGAGTAATACATTTATCCAGACCCCTAGCTTTGCTGTTTCACAGGGATAGCCCGCCCTGCCCCTTCGTAGTCCCGCCATGCCCCTCATGAGGAAAAATATATATTTAGATTTTTTTATAATTTTTTTTCAAACTTAATAATTTTAATTAACCTCATGAATGATAGCATAGTAAGCAGTTGTCCTGTTTGGCTCATGAATGGTAATTATCAATCAGAATAGTTTTATTTTGAGGTATGATTATAGCTAAAATCCCAGAGCTTCACCATGGGATTGAGCCTTAAGGGCCCCCCTGGACCCAATGCCGAAAAGACACAGCACTTCGTGTGCATCAATTAATATGCCTCTCAACAAGTCTAGCACTCTGCCCCTTTTTAAATTAGGCTAGGGGTCTGCATTTATCGCACAGGGATGAGCCTTTTCAGTAAATTTACAGATTTTCTGTGATTTTTATTTTTCTCTTTCATGATTTCTTTTTTTTGCCATTTCCATGGTTTTCTGCTTTAAAACTTCTGCTTTTAAGAAGGCAAACCTGTACTACAAAGAGTGTATGACCACATAAGTAAAGTTTGGCCTTGTAGCCTATGCATAAATATGATCAAAGTCAGTATTTCCAAGCCCATGTTGTAAGCCAGGCTCATCCCTGATAGTATCATGTTGAATCCTATGAGAAGTTAACAGACCATTTTAAATCTGAATCAGCAACTTTAAGGTATTATATGTGACATCAATTTTAAATATAAATGTTTCCATTTTTCGTACAGTGGCCTGCTATCTCATTGGCTTACGAGGAAGCAGAGAGTGACATCATGAAGCGTCAACCTCGTGACGCTCAAAGAGACAAGCTTGTGAATGACCGGTAGGTACTCATTGTTCAAAGATATGTATGGGTAGGTGGCAACGATCTATGAACAGATGACAACGATCTATGGACAGATGAAAACGACCCATGGATCTATGGACAGACGACAACGATCTGTGGATAGAAGACGACAACGATCTGTGGACAGACAATGACAACGGTCTGTGGACAGACGACCACAACTGTCTGTGGACAGACGACGCAACGGACTGTGGACGGACGCGACAACGGTCTGTGGACAGACGGCGACAACGGTCTGTGGACGACGGCGACAACGGTCTGTGGACGGACGGCGACAACGGTCTGTGGACGGACGGCGACAACGGTCTGTGGACGGACGGCGACAACGGACTGGACGGACGGCTCGACTGGACGGACGGGACGCGGACTGTGGACGGGCGGGCGATAACGGACTGTGGACGGACGGCGACGGACTGGACGGGCGGCGACAACGGTCTGTGGACGGACACACAACGGTCTGTGGACGGACGCGACAACGGCCTGTGGACGGACGCGATAACGGTCTGTGGACGGAGACAACGGCCTGTGGACGGACGCGACAACGGCCTGTGGACGGACCGACAAACGGCCTGTGGACGGACGCGACAACGGCCTGTGGACGGACGCGACAACGGCCTGACGGGACGCGATAACGGCCTGTGGACGGACTGGCCTGGGACGGACCGCGACGGCCTGTGGGACGGACGCGACAACGGCCTGTGGACGGACGCGATAACGGCCTGTGGACGGACCGACAACGGCCTGTGGACGGACGCGACAACGGCCTGTGGACGGACCGCGACAACGGCCTGTGGACGGACCGCGACAACGGCCTGTGGACGGACCGCGACAACGGCCTGTGGACAGACCGCGACAACGGTCTGTGGACAGACCGCGACAACGGTCTGTGGACAGACCGCGACAACGGTCTGTGGACAGACCGCGACAACGGTCTGTGGACAGATGACGAGTTAAGTTTTAGCAAGAAAAGAAACAAAAAGTCAGTTGAGGAAAAGTTTAATAGCTGAAGAGGAATCGGTCAGGATTCGAAAAGCTTCCTTTTTTCCCCCTCCCCCCAAGATGGAACATATAATAAGTCCTCTTAGCGTTGGAAACTGCTTTTGAAATATGAATCCTTCAAAGTGATCCTGGTTATTTTTCTCATCTAATTCCAGACTGATTTCCATGGCTTATGGACAGATTGGTATGATCCAGGCCGCCGGTGGATTCTTCACCTACTTTGTGATCATGGGCTCCAACGGTTTCTTGCCGGACAGGCTCTTTGGTCTGAGGAAGGAATGGGATGACCGATCACTGCACAACCTGGAGGACTCCTACGGTCAACAATGGGTGAGTAAGCTATGATTTGATTTTAAAGGGGCACTAGACTGAAAAGTGAGCGCATATTTTTAGGGGGGGCTTGAAGTTTTTTGATCTGTTGTGGATAATATATCTGTGAATTCGCAAAAATGAGTGCCCTCACTTTTCGGTCTAGTGCTCCTTTAAGATCTGTCAGAGAAACAAGAACTTCCAGAAAAATTTGGAAGCAGGACCAGATCGTATCATCAAAAACATCAAAATATTAGCATTCTTCTGATATTGGAATTTCAGCGAATGGAGCATGCGTGACATTTTGTGACAAAATTTCATTGTCTAAAAATCTGTGACATTTTGAAAATTTTGTGACAGAATGAACATAAACAGATGTATTAAAATTTTGACTGACATTTTGTGACATGTTTTACCCCTTCACTTACACTCATTGGTAATTTGATGTTGCATTTTATTGGTGGATTTCATTTTTCATGAAACAGACATAACCACCAAATAATTCTTGTTATGAGTATCACCAGTGTAAACTGGTTATGATGTATACAACAGCAAACTGATGTGACATTCTGTGCAAAAGGTGCCAACAAATTATGTGACATTTGAGAAATTGATGGAACAAATTTGAAATTTTGTAATGTGAAATTTTGTGACGAGCTATCAATCATCCATCAATTCTCTACAGATGTTCCATCCTTGCATTTGTGCATCGCTATTAGGTTTTATTTTGGTATTCTCAGAATCCATTGCCGCATAATTTACGTCCTATTCATTCCACAGACTTACGACCAGCGCAAGGTGGTTGAATTTACCTGCCATACTGCTTTCTTTGTGAGCATCGTAGTCGTGCAGTGGGCTGATGTGATCATCTGCAAGACTCGTCGTAACTCACTCATCCAGCAGGGCATGCAGTAAGTTGATTGATGTCGCAACGTGTTTGTCACACCCCTAGAAAAGGGCAGGGTGTCACTGATCAAAAGGGGCATTTATGTGCCATCAAGAGCACTTTAATGGGCAGGTTTGATGGCAACTGAAATGTAAATAAGGGAATCAATACAACAATTTGTGTCCCTGCATCAAAGAAAGCAAAATAGTTCTCAAAAGTATATTTTTGTGAACAAAATGTATAGTGCTTTGTGAAAAGGAGCAGGGTGGAGCACCCCTCTTGAGAAAGCATGAAGCACCCCCTCTGAGAAGCGAAACTAGGGGCCCATTTAGTGTCTGTATGCCCTCTTAAAGAAGTGCCCATCCTTTAAGCAAAAACTTGTTCTTTGAAAATGTTGACAATTTTTGAAAAGAACATTTTTGTGAATTTCCATTTATATTGTAGGAGCCCTTTGAGGAATGTTCCTGATAATTTGTTCACGTATATGAGATAGGGGACTAGGACTATTAAAAAACAAATTGGTGAAAAATTACATGTTAAAAACATATTACGTTTAGGAGCTATTGCAAAGATTTCACCAATTTGTTAAAAATGATATTGCAGTGCACATTGTGATGTCATCATTGCAGATCAGTGTGAAACAATATTTTGAGTGCCATCTTTGTTTTACTTCATGTTCAAACTTCTTGGATATAGTCTAGCCACAAATTGTGCAATACTTTAGCTGCTTATGAAAATCCCTACTGAGTTGCAATTGCATAGAGAAGGTGGTCATCATCCGCAATCGCCTAGGTCACCTATCTCACCCACTCCTACCTCCTTTCTGGCTCTCCCAAAAACCTATCTACCCCACTTGCAATACTGATCTCTTGATCAATAATATCCTCTAAACCTGTCCGATTTACGCCAACTTTAGATATTTCCTATTCCCTACCACCACTATTTCGGACTTCTTCAAGAACGATCCCCCCTGCCCCCTCCCCCCCAACATTATCACATTCCTCCGCAACAGCAACCTTTTCCACTTGATTTAATCTCCCCACACCCGTATCCTTTTCTATATCACATCCTCTTCCCCTCTCTTTCTTACCACCTTTTTTTCTAAAACTTATTTCCTCTAAAATTTTCACTTCTCTCCATCCTTTTCCAGTCATTTCTTTTCTAAACTTTGCACCTTGATTCTTTAACACCCTCTTGGCATGCTCGACTCTGACTGTTGCGGTGCCGTTAAACCTCATCAAACTAAACTATAAGAATATATTTTTGAGGTGTTTGAAAGAGGTACTTATGATGTGTTCCTTATACTCATAGTAATTTCGTTAAAAAAAAATGTATTTGATTAATTTACTTGTGTTTCTCTTCTCTTTAGCAACTGGGTGTTGAACACTGGCCTGGTATTTGAGACCTGTGTGGCAGCATTTCTCTCCTACACTCCCGGTCTGGAGAACGGTCTGCGCATGTTCCCCCTCAGGTAAGGTCTGGGTATGTACCCCCTTAAGTAAGGTCTGCGTATGTACCCCTCAAGTAGGGTCTGCGTATGTTCCCCCTCGGGTAAGGTCTGTGTATGTTCCCCCTCAGGTTAGGTCTGCGTATGTTCCCCTCAGGTAAGGTTTGCGTATGTTACCCCTCAGGTAAGGTCTGCGTTTGTTCCCCCTCAAGTAAGGTCTGCGTATGTTCCCCCTCAGGTAAGGTCTGCGTATGTTCCCCCTCAGGTAAGGTCTGCGTATGTTCCCCCTCAGGTAAGGTCTGCGTATGTTCCCCCTCAAGTGGTCTGCGTATGTTCCCCCTCAGGTAAGGTCTGCCTATGTTCCCCCTTAGGTAAGGTCTGCGTATGTTACCCCTCAGGTAAGGTCTGCGTATGTTACCCCTCAGGTAAGGTCTGCGCATGTTCCCCTCAGGTAAGGTCTGCGTATGTTACCCATCGGGTAAGGTCTGCGTATGTTACCCATCGGGTAAAGTCTGCGTATGTTACCCCTCGGGTAAGGTCTGCGTATGTTACCCCTTGGGTAAGGTCTGCGTATGTTACCCCTTGGGTAAGGTCTGCGTATGTTCCCCCTTGGGTAAGATCTGCGTAAGTTTGGGCTTGCATCAAAGTTAAAGGATGAGCATAAAATTCAATTTAGTTTGGTCTTGCTAAAACCGCTTTGTGATTCCTAAAGACACACATTGATTGGAAGGATGACAGATTCTTCTTAGGTTGTTTTTCATTTATTCCTAAACTCTGCCATCTTTTAAAATGCCTTCAAACCCAAAGAAACAAAATTTATAAAAAATATGTCACCTGTCGGGTTTGTATTTTAAGCTGATGTTCCTTCTTCATGAACATTAGAGTTGAAGCGGAATGTTTATATGCATATTTAATGCACGGGACCAAGGATTTTGTCCCGAGTGACCCGAGGAGGGTCATTCGTGAGTGCAAAATGCACGGGACCAAGGATTTTGTCCCGAGTGACCCGAGGAGGGTCATTCGTGAGTGCAAAATGCACGGGACTAAGGATTTTGTCCCGAGTGACCCGAGGAGGGTCATTCGTGAGTGCAAAAATGCACGACTAAGGATTTTGTCCCGAGTGACCGAGGAGGGTCATTCGTGAGTGCAAAATGCACGGGACTAAGGATTTTGTCCTGAGTGACCCGAGGAGGGTCATTCGTGAGTGCAAAATGCACGGGACTAAGGATTTTGTCCCGAGTGACCCGAGGAGGGTCATTCGTGAGTGCAAAATCCTTTGAATGCATTCAATGTACATATCAAGACAATGTCAAAACTTTAAGTAATCTTTTTATAAAATTTCCGTGTTAGATCGTTTAAAATGCAAATTAAAAAAGACATCAAAAAAGAATGCAAAACGAGAAAAACTGAGAATTTGTTACGGTTTGTTAAGAAACTCACCTGTTTTAAAAATGGACTATAGCCAAATACTGAAGGTTGTGCATTACGTGAATTTAATGCATGTGTGGGTCATGACAATACATACTCAATAGAAATTTTATAAAAGTTTATACTTATTTTTTTAATGATACCTCTCTTCAGTTACCTGTGACAAATGCTTGTGTTTGAAAATAAAAATAATTTTTCCTTGTCCTTTTCACAGGATCTCCTGGTGGGGATGCGCCATGCCATTCTCTCTCGTCATCTTCATCTACGATGAGTGTCGCCGTTTCCTTATCCGTCGCAATCCCGGTGGATGGGTGGAGAGAGAAACCTACTATTGACATGCACGCCAACCTTTACCCTCTAATTCCCCTGCAGAGCCCTCCCCCACCACTCCTGATGTTTTAGAAGTACCAGACCATCAGGGTTCTCCATCAACAGAGAGTAGTTTGAAAGCGGTCAGAAAACCTTGCAAAAGAATCAAACAATTCCCTCTACAAACTTTTGTGCGAATTCTTCACGGAACTCTTTTTTGTATCAGATTCCCAAATATTATCAGATAACGGCTGACTTTGAGCAAACATAGTAGTTTGTTTATACATTTCTAGCATATATTACACAGTACATTGTGAAATAAGTTATAGTATTAAAAAAATTCCGTGAAGAATTTTGCTCAAAAGTTTAAATTTTTTCTACAGTATTGCAAGGACTGTAGTGCTGGTGTATTCATATTAAGCACAGCATTAGTTAGATTGGGTGGAGATGGCGTTGCAGAAGTTGACAGTAATAGTTGACTGTCTTGAATGGGGAAATTAAATAAAAAGTATTAAAGAAAAAAAGAAATGACTATTATCATTATCTTGTTGTGGGTGTGGTTATCTGAAGTAGGCTTTATTTAATGAATATTAACCCTTACTGTACCACGCGGCGATATTACCACCATTTTCAAACAATCTTTTCTAAAAATAAAATCGTGACTGTACCAGTCCTATAGGAGTAATCTTGGTATTATTTTAAAGTACTCGGATTTTCATGAATTTCTACCATTTTTTTACAAAAAAATCGTGTACCAAACCCCGACTTCGGCGTAGTGTAGGTGGATATGAATGCGAGCGCACTCGGTTCGGGTCATTTGACTAAAATCATTTTTTTTAACCTTCATCTTTTCTTTCTTTCTAAAAATTTTATATGAGCATTGGAAAGGAAATTGTATAAAGCATCTAAATATGTAACACGAATTAAATCTGTTTTCAATATTGACAAGAAGTAATACTTGTGCAAAAATTGACCATTTGTTGACCAAATTTAGCCAAAATATTTTTGGCCATTATTTCCTTAATTGGCTTTCATCACTCAAAAGATAAATATCTTGGCTTTTATTCTAACCAAACTTGTAATGAAAGGAAAGCTGTCAAAAATGCATATGAAAAAAAAAGTTATGCAAATTAGGCTCGCATTTTTCAAAGCCCAGGTAGAGTAAGGGTTAAGTATGCAATTAGATGAAATAGAGATGGATCACTGTTAATATTATTATTAATGGGTCACTATTAATATTTATTATTAATGGGTCACTATCATATGGGTTTATAATACGAGGTTAGATATATGCTGCAAACAGCTTAACACAGTACACATGATTAGTTCTTTGCGAGAAAAAAAATATGTCAAGGTTTAAATTAATGTTTGTATTTGGCTTTTGAACTCATTTATTGTTCACCTTGTAGGACTTTTTAAAGGTTGAATATTATTTACCCGAAACGATACATTTTAAAGCCATTTTAACTTTTGTTTCATCTTAACAAGCACAGCCAGGTCAGTTACTAATGCCAGATATTCACTTAACACAATAGTAGGCACTGTGCTTGAAATCCTTTTATCATCTTTGTTGAAATGTTTTTATGAATCCTTTTATTGTTTTTTGTGTTTTTTTTTTTGCATGTGTGGTATAGTTGGTTTAAGTATGATGTTAGGAGCAAGGATTCAAATCCTGGTAGCCATGTGTGTGGTGTCCGTCAAATTGATAATTAAGGAGACGTTTCTTGTGGTAGTATTTTGTTGTAACTGTCTGTGTTGTAAACCTCAAATCTCATCAAAAGTTTTAAAATTAGGTTGGGCATTTTCATACCAAATTGAAGTTCTTACATTGTTGTTTTTGATTCTTGATCACCAAGGCCTTTTATTGGTTGATGAACATGCTCTCTGATACATAATTGGCAAAACTGAAAATCCTTTCCAATAAGGGGAGTTTTTAATAGTGTCGGTAAAATCATTTTGGTGTAAAAGCTGTAAAGCCATCCAAATTGCTCTATAGCAACTCCTGGTTTACAAACAGCTGTATAAATGTGTCAGATTCTGAAAAATAACTAAAGCTTTATCTACATGGGGTTTGTAACAACCTTTACGTGTGGAACATGTCATGCAATAAATACATTTTAAACCTTGTTCATGATTATTAAATGGTGATAGCTAGTTGCCATATTTGCAGAGTTGTATTTTAAAATTGAATGTATAACATCATGTAAGATGTTTTATTGTTAAAGATTGCAACTATAGTTGTGTGTTATCTTGTATTTGAGACCTGTTGATAGATAATATATGTGAGTGATAAAAAGAAATTTGTCATCTGTTTATTTAAAAAGGTTTGGATGTTTTGGTTGTGTTTAATTTAAGGTATATGAAACTGGTAGACTAGAGGCCGCATGAGCTAAATTACTTGTGAAGCATGGCATTAGACAAAATTACCATCAAAATCAGTTAATGGGATCAAGCAAGTTATCTTATATGAAAGAGGATTTCAAAGGAAAAAATGGTGGAGAAAATATTCAAAAATCTTATTCTGTTAAGGAAATATTCAAGTTTAAACTTTTATCTTTTAGAAATGACTGATGTAGTAAGTTGGTTGGTGCCCTTATCCTTATCACATACTTAACAATTGTTAATGTATTTTAAAGATTTTATATTCACTTTTTGAATCAGTTTTCCTCAAACTTTCTTTAGGTGCTAAATTATAATTACCCTTACTAGATTCTGTTTTACTACTTCCTGACATATCAAATGGCTTTTAAGCCACAAAATATGATAAAATACATAGACTCTGGGTGACATGACAACTAGTCTGATTTCAGTCATTTCTACACAAACAATAACAAGCTTTAAACTTAAATATCTCCTTAACGGACGGATACATTTTTTTAAGGATAAATTCTTCTTTCCATGGCTTAAAACATTTTGCAAATGTGTTTTATCAGAGATATGGCAAATCCAAAGTTTGAATTTATTGTCCTTAACCCTTACTCTACCACGCCGCGATATTATCGCCGTTTTGAGTTTCCCATCTTTGACTCCGCCTCCCGAGCGCATTTTCAAAAAAGTGCTGGTAGAGTAAGGGTTAATGAACCTGCAACAAGTGTGCCAACTCGAAAATATATGCAGCATGATCCTGGTGGGCAGCCCAGCGGGTCACTGATGTAAAACGAGCCCGACTCTGCTTGGAAGACAGAGAACCCTTTAATTAAAAAGCCCTTGATTAACCCTTACTCTACCATGCGGCAATATTATCGCCGTTTTGGGTTCCCCGTCTTTGACTCCGCCTCCCGAACGCATTTTCAAAAACGTGCTGGTAGAGTACGGGTTAATAGTGATTGTGTCTAAGATACTTTTAAAATCCAATGAAATGCTTACCAAAACCAGGTACAAATTGACAATTTTTCAGTTTTTTTTTTTTTTTTGTGTGGGGAGGTTGACAGTCTCCACACTTCAACTCAACACTCCTCCCTCACCCAATCAAGTGTAACTGTTTGCAATTCTACCCCCTCCCTTCTTCCCCACTTTCAGTAGGCAATCCCGCCCATGTGTGTATTGTGTATGTACTTTTAATTTTCATATAAGATGCCCTCTATAGCTAGCTATACACGAAAGGATCATTCTGATGCCCACAATTGAAAGATTCTTGGGTCTACTAATGAGAAAAATCAGTGGCAGTACACTTAAAGAAAACAAATACATTTTATAAAATTTGATCAATATATTGCATAATCAATATTACAAACACTGCTGATAATTTATAATGTACATGATGTGACATCCTGCAATAAATTTAAAAGTACATTAATAGAGATAAAATCTAATGGCTTTCATGAACACATTATTGATACCGCATTACCCATGTAACAACAAGAGAGCTGACTTGGTTCCCTAGACATCCACTTTTATCTCCCCACGGAAAATATCCCTTCTCCTAAAAAAGTGATCAGTCTCCCCACCAAAAATATCCCCTTCTAAAACAGATCTGTCTTCCCAATACAAAATTTCCCTTTCTCCTTAAAGATGGATCAATCTCCCACCAAAAATATCCCTTTCTCCTGAAAAGGATCAAAATCTCCCCAACAAAAATATCCTTCTAAATGAGGGATCAGTCTCCCACCAAAATATCCCCTTTTTCAAAAAAAAAAAAAAAAAAGAAGGTAAGTTTCCCCACCAAATATATCCCCTTCCCATAAAGGGAAAAAATACCCCCTTCTAAAGAAGAGATCAAAGTCTTCCCACCAAAAATATCCTCGTCTCTAAAGAAGTAATAAAAGATCTAATCCGGTAAAAAACTTCCAAGTATGATAACCTTGGTGGAGAAATTCTGGATTTGTAATTTGGGTTAACCTCCCCTCCTCCCCTTCCTTACTCTCTCTCTAGATAAACTTGTATGAGCTTATTGCAATTTGTTTCACGAGTGCTTATGACAGCGAGGGTCAGGTTAGAACATTTAAGAGGTAGCAAAAAAATAACATGGGAGGAGTCTGAGAGAAATACGACGACTAATAGCCAGGAAGCTGGGATGAAAAGAGGAAGTGCAGGGGTGCAAAAAAAGGGAGCCAGAAAGCTGGAATGGAAAGAGGAAGTGCAGGGGGGTAAAAAAAGGAAGTAAATGGAGGTGGCAGAGGAGGACTAAATATGGTTGTAGAGGAAGGCATGATGAAGAAAGGAGATCGTTTTATTCCGAAGGTTTTTCTGGAGGAGCTCGGCAATGGAGTTGTGAGGGAAATTCTGGGGAGGTTGTACATTGGAGAAGCAAGGTGGACTGTGAGGGGCAATGGCAAGCTTATTAAAAGCTATATTCAAAATCAGGATCCACTAAAGAAATTCATTTTTTTCTTTTTATTTGGCCAGGTTGAATTTTTTACCATCAACCTATTCTGCATGTATCACGAGTCTTGAAGGGAATTATATAGTATCTGCAGTGCTGTAATTACCACTAAATATTAGCTATGAAATAAAAGCTATCAGCTATAAAAATCAGTGCTTGTTAAGTACTGTGATCATACTGATATTGAATGTGTTTTTAAGTGTACTTTTCATACTTATCAATATTTTTAGAAGTAGATTCTGCATAGTTACATCTCAAATAATATAATCATTCACAAGTAAACAGTAAACTTAATTGTTTATTTAAATACATTCTTCCCTATTTCTAAATTCACTTTGTGATAACAGACATATATTCAAATATAGATACTGACATATATTCAGAACTGGCAAGTTAGAGAGGCACATTTAGATGATAGCTGAATTATGTAAAAAAAACTTGTGTTACTTTTCCTCTTCCTTAACTTAAATCTGATGCATTGTGAGTAATTTATACAAGCAAAGAGTTAAACTTGAAGACATTCTATAGCTTACATATTACAATTTATTGTAAGATAAACACTTGAATCAATATTTTGGGTCTTTCTGCAAACTTGGGACACCGAAACTGCTATCAACGCAAACCAACCTGTTTCGGATCGGAATGGTGGGTAAATTTCTGGTTTATGAAAAAATATGATTCATAAATGTTAAACAATTGCACCTTTTCACAGTTTACCTCAAAGGGGCTGGCATCCAAAAGGTAAAGGCATACTTTTTTTTTTATATCTCAAGAATATTGTAATACACTTTTCGTGCATGTGGTGGTACTGAAAACCTTTGATACAAATGTTCAATCTAATCATACTTATTTCTTATGAATACTTCAAATGTCCAGAGTATAAAAATGAATTAAATCCATCAAGCCTTGAGAGTTTACAGAGCCGGTGCTTATAACCGGTTTCCATAGTGCTTAAAGCAGATGACAGTACTTGACTCCCCTGGAAGAGATAGGTTAACTCCCCTTGCTGGGACAAGAAAGGTAGGGAAGGAGGAAGTTTAATGTGGTAGAAGAGGTTGTTGTTGCAGAGGAAGTTGATGATATTTGAGAAAGAATTGTTTTCAAAAAGGTCCAAGATTGAGGATAGTGAGAGAGAAGAGATCTGGAGCTCTGCTATAGGGGACAGGTTACGAAGATATGCTTGATGGTGAGATCGGTCTTACAAGTGGGGCAGAGAAGGGTAGGGGAGCCGAATAAGAGATGGGAGTGAGTGAGAGAGGAGTGGCCGAGGCGGATGCGGGTGACAATGATGTCTTCCCTGCGGTTGCGACTATGGAGAGGGGTGTTGGTCCCGACTTTAAGTTTGATGGTGTAAAGTTTGTTACTGGTTTTGTGATTCCAGGAGTTTTGCCAGTTTTTTGTTTTTTTTATGTAGTTGGAGATGGAGAGACAGAGGTCTGAGTGTGGAATAAGAAAAGGAGAGAAGTTATTTGACAGAGCTTTGATGGCGGCTCTGTCGGCTCTCTCATTGTTTCATGTCCCATGTTTCAATTTCTCACAATGATTATTGAACAATATCATTTGATTAAAATTTCTTTGAATAAATATTAATTAGACATTGACTTTGTATGTTTGGAGTTAGTCTGATGGGCTTGACAATTCCATCTGGTTTCCCATTACAAAGAAATCCGACTAAGCATCAAAGTTCACATTAAACCACACCTCTTATCAATAAACAACGCTATTGCCAATACTATCATTCTTGGTCAACATGGTCAGAAATTTCAAATAGGGAGCATCAAGGACTGAAGGAAGAAGAATGGAGAAATGTTCTCAGACATGAAAAGCTATTAATCACGACTGAGGACAGCGATTTCAAGCCATGGTTCCAGAGTTCATATGAATCCTGGACTGCGACAACAAAACCCCATGGTCTGAGTCGATTATGACCTTCACACAAGCTTGTTCATGGATGTATAAAGAACTCTCGACTGCTGACAAAATGTTCATTTATAAGAAATGGCTTCACAACAAACACTTTTGCACATCCCAAATTGATATTACAACTTTAGAGGATTTTGTAAACTAAGATTATATTTTTTAAACGACCTGCTGTGCCAAACTTTGATTTTGAGGATTTCAATAAAAGGGAACTTAAACAATTTAGTTCCAAAACTATTACAACACATAAGGAACTGACATCAGCTGTTGTGAAGTAACGCATGACAGAAAAGCTAGTTCATTTATGTAAGGAATTAGTGAGATGTCTCAAGGGATTACTGCTTATCAGATAAGCCAGTGCATTACCAGTACAACATTGCTCAAACTTGTCAGAACTCTTCTGCCACAATGTTGAGAGGGGGGATGCTTTTAAAGAAAACGGAAATAGTGGTGGCAGGGGATAGGAAAGGATCTGGAGTTGGGGTAAATCGGATAATTTACCTAATGCAGGAAATGGATATCATAAAGTGAGCTTGTCAATTGTCCGATTTAATTATATTTATAATATTTCAGATGACAGCATGGATATGCTCACCTACAAAAGGCAACGTCTGTCGCTTGAACAAAATCCGAACAGAAGAGTGTTTCCGAGAAAGTACATATTCCACAAGGCCTCAGTTCAAAAACTATGCAGTGCATCAGGTTTGAAATTTTTCAGAAATAAACAGAACTGGCAGCAGACAGCAAGAAAAAATGCCACAATGATTAACAACTGATGCTGAAAGCAGATTAAAGGCAGCAGCTGAGAGCAGGCACGACAACAATCTGTTAAAGTACATCAGAGATAAAGATCTCATAGCCATTGAGGTTTGCTATCATAAATCTTGTTACTCTTCATACATGAGTGGAACTTCGAAGCATGCTCGTGATGATCTTGAAAACACTGAATATTCTGATGCTTTTGATGACATATTTAAGACCATAGAAGAGCTGGTAATCATACAAGGAGCTTCTCAAAATAATGAAGCTAAAAAAAACAGGCAACAACAGTGGATTCCTGCAGCTGACCATGAATAGAATGCTAGTCTATCACAAGTCAGCTCACCAGCAACACTGGTACTCATTATACAGCTTAGTGGAATGAAATTTCTTGCTCAAGGACACAATACAGGTAGTCCTGGCTGGGACTTGAATCCAGGTCCATAGATTTTTGAGACTTTCGAGTTTCTCAAGACTCAGTTTCTACAACTGGACCATGTCACCTTCAGTCTTGTTCTGCAGTATCTTTTTTCACATTTTCATGGTATTTAGTACAAAAAAGTTTTCCCAGATTAAAACCTTTTTGTTACAGTTCAAGAGTTAAGATCATTTCAAGAAGATATTTTTCTTTATGTGACTGTCTTTGTATTGTAGCAGATATAAACTTTGTCATATCAGCAGCTGCCTACTTAAGTCCAAAATGTTGAAAACGATTTCAAAAATAAGTATTTTTGATATCAAAGCAAAAGTAAGGGATTACAATGGATTCTGAGCCCGGGAAGCACTTCCATATGTGAGGTATATATACATGTGCCGCCCAAGCAGTTGCTTTTTTTCCAGAATTTTCGTATTGCAGGTATCAAAAATCCAATCTTTCATACTGCTGGTCTCAAAATAATTGCTTATTTTCATACTGCATGTATCAAATTCACTTATCTTTCTACTGCAGGTATCAAAAATTACTTTTTTTTATACTGCAGGTTTCAGAAATCACTTATTTTCATACTGCAGGTATCAAAATCCTAAACTGTCATACTGCAGTTACCAAAACGTATCTCACACTGCAGTCCAATCTTTAAATTCTGGGCAGCACATACCTACTACTTTAATATGGAAGTGTCCCCTGCCCTGGGATTCTGAGATTTAAAGGAGAATTACATTTGCCTCTTGGATGAATTTACTTGTCAAAACATTTTCTATGATGATAGTCATGAAACATGGTTTAAAATAATGGTAGACTTATAATCTGCTTCAATTACGGAATGCTGGATTCCAGAAATTAGGAACATGTCACAAGTATTAAAACCAAAACCTTTTTAATATCCGCCAATGAAAGTAATGTCCCACTCCCCACCAAATTCATATTTTCTTCATCAAAATGAAAAAAATAAAACTGCAATCTCTACGTGAACAATATGATACGTGATTTGAATACATCATGATTGAAAATAAACTGAATTACATTGTTTCCGTACTTAAACTGGACCTTGTTTCAGTAAGGAGCAGTATGAAAACATTTTCTTTTTACAACGCAGGCCGCACACATACACAAAATCAATTCTTCCACACTCTGCAGATAAGATTTTTAGTTCTACATTAATTTAAAACATTTAACAATATTTTTAGTCACTCAAAATCGTATAATAAAATGGCAAAACAAATGTATTTGAACATTCTGTTTGAAATTTCTAGTTGTGGAACGATATGCAGAGCGGAATGCAGAGATAATATTGATTTATGCATACCAACAGGCTATCATCTACGGCATTTGCAAAAAAACATATATAAACTCGCTCCACTTCCACCTAATGAAATCATTGCAGCTTGTACCTCCAAGCGAAGCACACACCTTTGGGTCCATTACATACCACATGTAATTGGAACGCTAGTACAGTGTACTATCACGAATAAACATAATTACAGGGGAACAGAATAAATTCTTTAAAACAAAATGCATAAAATCTTTTGTTCTTTTTAAATCTAATTTTTTTTGACCAGAACTGCTGTACAAAAGTATATTTTACACATGATAATGAGATTGGGGAGGAAAACAGACTTTTGAGTGGATGAATGGATGTTTTATCTTGCGATCTAATTGTGAATCATATACCAGCTTCCTGGTAAGTGATACTGATAGCACAGGGATAATCTATCTTCATTATTCCATAACGATCATGCAATTTTACTCCTCTAAACCATGCTATTTATAGTGACGTTTTTTCCCAGATTCAAACTTGAAAAACTTTCAAAACTATGATTGTTGCACAGCGTCAAGGAACAAATTATTGGCAAGTGAAAAAGATATAAATCCCGCTAACTTAGAACAGTACAAACAGTAAACTTGTTGTTACTGGTGCTTGGGAAAAAATCACCCCTTGCACTAATTTACATACATAAAGTTAACTTTTTTGACCAATGACGGTTCTTTCCGAATTACTACGTGCAGAAGTCACGCTCGTAGTCATGATATTCATTCATGTTTCATATCCAGGGGCCGTTGCGCCCATACATAATATGTGTTGTAACTTAATAGCTTATAGTGAATGTAGCCTTGTACAGTACATATACAGTAAGGCAGGATTGGTTGTGAATTTATGAGTGAATGGTCTTGTGATTTGCGATATTGTTATAACTGGGATTTATAATGGATTAACAAAGTATTTTACAAGACAAAAGAACACAAAAGAGAATGTTAAGGACTTAAAACAAAAGGAATTATAAAGAAATGAAGGTACAGTTGTTTTGTTCATGAAAATTTTAGCCCAGAAAGAAGACACAAAGAGACATTATCAAGCGGATTCGAGCCTGTTAGGTACATGTAATATTTATGGCTGCATTTCCAAACATTATCATTTCTCAATCGCGTTATTAATTTAATCCGTTTAAATATCACATATTTTCACAATACATCAATAGATACTTCAAAATACATTCTTACACAAAGTATGAACTCTCTTTTTATTGAAATAAACCTGATTTTTACCATCTTTTGGTTTAAAAAAAAAAAAAGTGATTTGGGTTTTTCGGTACTTCCGTTTTTTTATAAAACATGAATCTGATCGAAACCGCAGTTTCGCGGAACCGGTTTTAGTTACAAAACCAGTAGAGCGTGCAAGCTTAGAGTGCGCAATGGAAAAACGACACTTACCTTGTTCCGGTTGATTCTTTGATGTCAGACTGGCAGAACTGGTTTCGGCCAGTAACCACATCATGTTGTTAATCACAATAGGGGGTCATTTCCCATTCTCCTCTGTAAATCTCAAGGCAATTCATGAAGCCTGGCCCACTATGGGCCATTCAACATTTTAGGCCCTGAGCCATGAGAAATTGTAACCCTGTTTTACACACAATGCATTTATAAACCAGAACTGTTATACTGAGGTACTGTACTGTACATGCATGAAAATAAAAACTAATGGTGCCAAATGGTGCATATATAGTACCGAGTGCATGCAACACCTTGCTTGTCAAGATTACCCACAATGCATCTAGGGTCAACTTAAAACACAAATTTACTATGCTTACTTAATGATGAAGCTATCAATGAGAATTTAAATAAATGTCATTTAATATATCAGAAGTACATTTAAGTAATAACCAAACTAATCTTGATAATTAGCAATTATTTAAATGTTGATGCAGAAATCTCAAACCAGTCTTAATCAATTGTGTGAAAACGTTTTAAATCAACCAAAAAATATTTTTTTAAACAAAAGCCTGCCAGTAAGGTCCATAGCCAGGACTTTTCTGAAGAAGAGGGCACAAACACTTAAAGAGGGGCTGAAGAAGAGGGGCACAAACTCTTAAGAGGGGCTGAAGAAGAGGGGCACAAACACCTAAAGAGGGGCACTTGGGAAGATTCTCCTGATACCCATCTCATTAAAAGTTTCATTTCATTTTACGGAAAGGGGCGCCACATGGGAGGGGGGGTGGGTGGGGGGGCTTTTTCAGGTGTCTAATGCTGGCTACATGTCTGCTGTTGCCCTTAGAATATCACCCAGAATATCACCCTCACCACCCACCCACATCATAACTACAGCACCTAGAATTACTTTTTGAATTTGATACACAAATGCTACAAACCAACTGAAGTGCTTATACAAACCTTTCAGCAACGAAGGATACAAAAAAAATGAAATTCTTTAATTTTTCTTGCTGATGTATATTTCATCACAGTCTCTCATATTATATGAGTAAAGCATCTTTGACGGATAACTCATTCTTGACGCTCCACAACTAAGTCCAACATCATTATAGTCAAGGTGCATCTTACTCGGTGGTAGACAAGCGAAATCTTTCAGGGACTTTTTCAACTGCAGAACCGTTTGTCGCACTCTGATCTCCCTCATCTCTGTCCTATCCTCGTAAACGAATTTAATGTTCACGTGCGTTGGTGGTTTTAAATCAATGTTTGCGAGATGGTTCACGTTTTTATGCTTCTGTTGCAGTTCATTGTATCTGAGTGTCAAGAAAGATAAGCAAAAACTTACTAAACCTTTCAGATAAACAAGGTACGATAAACACTTTGCATAATTTCTTAATGTTTCTTGCATATGTAGATCTCATCCCCATCTCATGTTATACGAGTAAACCGTCTTAGATGGATAAATCACATCGAGGTAGTCGAGCCTCATCTTACTCGGTGGTAAACAAGCAAAATCTTTCAGGGACTTTTTTAAGTGAAGGCCCATTTGTTGTGAGCTGATCTCCCTCATCTCTGTCCTATCCTCGTAAATCCATTATGACAATGGAAAACAACATTATTATGATAATGAAATCAAGATTATAATGATAATGGGAAGCAAGATCATTTTAATGGAAAGTAAGATCATTATGACAATGAAAAACAACATTATGATGATAATGAAATCAAGAATATTATGTTAATGGGAATTAAGACCATTATAATGGAAAGTAAGACCATTATGACAATGGAAAACATCATTATTATGATAATTAAATCAATATTATTATGATAATGGGAATCAAGATCATTATAATGGAAAGTCTGACCATTATGACAATGAAAAACAACATTATGATGATAATGAAATCAAGAATATTATGTTAATGGGAATTAAGACCATTATAATGGAAAGTAAGACCATTATGACAATGGAAAACAACATTAGTATGATAATGAAATCAAGAATATTATGTTAATGGGAATTAAGACCATTATAATGGAAAGTAAGACCATTATGACAATGGAAAACAACATTATTATGATAATGAAATCAAGAATATTATGTTAATGGGAATTAAGACCATTATAATGGAAAGTAAGACCATTATGACAATGGAAAACAACATTATTATGATAATTAAATCAAGATCATAAAGATAAGGAAATCAAGATAATGAAATCAAGATTATTATGATAATGCAAATCAAGATCATTATGACAAATCAAGATGTTTTATGATGATGAAATAGTTGTATTCTCCCCTTCTCTTCACCCACCTGGCTGGTTTTTCTTCAGCATCCATGAACTGGCGTACAAAAGATCTCTCTGCATTCTCCCGATCTGAATCCGTCACTGGACTAGAATTTAGCTTGACCACCTTGGGAAGTCTTGCAATGACCATGTGATACGCTTGCTTTTGCGACAAGCCATCCAGGAGGGGAATTCTTTTCATTTGCACTTCTGTCATGTTCGTAAAATAATTTAAATTGTCAATTTCATCCCATGTCGACAAGTCCGTGTCTGAAATTCCAAGATGTTTCAGGTTGGGAAATGATTCTCCAACTTCTTTTGTTAAATTTTTGAGTTTGTTATCCAAGAGAGCTAAATTTGTAAGACTCGGAAAGAGTCGACCGAGTTTGGCCACTTCAGCCCATTCTGTTATTTTGTTGCTATTGAAATGAAGACACTGGACTGATGAATACTTTTGATCCTCCGACTGGAACTGAATACTCTGAAAGTTGTTAAGGCTAAGGAATAATTCTTGCACACTTTATGAAAAGAAAAGAGTAAAAAGGACCAGTGTGTGTGTGGTGGCCATGCATGTTCATCTTGAATATATGTAAGAGGGCGAAACACAAATAAAATGATGAAGAAAAACTTGTGTTTAAAATATACTTCTGTAAATGCTTATATATTTACTAAAAAGAATTTTAAATCCTGAACAGGGTAGTCTTTAAAGGAGACATAAAGTCTGACATAATCCTTATATCATATGTCTGACTTGTCATCTTGAATATATGTCAGAGGGCGAAACACAAATAAAATGATGAAGAAAAACTTGTGTTTAAAATATACTTCTGTAAATGCTTATATATTTACTAAAAAGAGCTTCAAATCCTGAACAGGGTAGTCTTTAAAGGAGACATAAAGTCTGACATAATCCTTATATCATATGTCTGACATAATCCTTATATCATATGGTAGAATAAGAGGAGACCTAAAGTCTGACATGATCCTTATATCATATGGTAGAATTAAAGGAGACATAAAGTCTGACATAATCCTTATATCATGTGGTAGAACTAAAGGAGACATAAAGTCTGACATAATCCTTATATCATATGGTAGAATTAAAGGAGACATAAAGTTAGACATAATCCTTATATCATATGGTAGAATTAAAGGAGACATAAAGTCTGACATAATCCTTATATCATGTGGTAGAATTAAAGGAGACATAAAGTCTGACATAATCCTTAAATTATGTGGTAGAATTAAAGGAGACATAAAGTCTGACATAATCCTTATATCATGTGGTAGAATTCAAGGAGACATAAAGTCTGACATAATCCTTATATCATATGGTAGAATTAAAGGAGACATAAAGTCTGACATAATCCTTATATCATGTGGTAGAATTAAAGAAGACATGAAGTCAGACATAATCCTTATATCATGTGGTAGAATTAAAGAAGACATGAAGTCAGACATAATCCTTGTATCAAATGGTAAAATTAAAGGAGACCTAAAGTCAAACATAATCCTTATATCATATCGTAGAATCAAAAATAACAAAACCTCCTGGCCAAGTTCCGTAACTCCCAAAGCAATCTAACATATTTTTATATTTATTAAAAAATTTACTGCTCCTACTACTAAATAAATACTATGGGAGCTGCCATTTTGATTTCAAAACATGCAGATGTCATCAGCCCAGCAGGATGTTGGAATGCTTTGTGTTTCTTTATAATCTACCTCAAGTTTTCTAGCTTATAAAAAAATGTTTTTCTTTGTAAGGGTCAAGAACATTTTTGCGTACACATGAAATTATCAAAAAACGTGCTGTTAAAACTTTGTGTCACATCATTTTGGAATAAAACTTTACTCACATTGATAAGGAAATACATTATAATCCTTATGTCCCTGTTGGGGAATTATGTCATCATGCACAATATTTTAATACAGAATTGACAAAATGGCAACCCCCATGTGTATACTTCAAACATGAATAACTTGAGATAGAAATAAGATTTTGACTTGCTGTGTTTGGCAGTTGCTTAAGATTTGTATCCTCTATCATATGAAATAATGATTGTATCAGACTTTATGTCTCATTTAAAGATGAATAACTTGAGATAGGAATAAGATTTTGACTTGCTGTGTTTGGCAGTTGGTTAAGTTTTGTATCCTCTATCATATGAAATAATGATTGTATCAGACTTTATGTCTCATCTAAAGATGAATAACTTGAGATAGGAATAAGATTTTGACTTGCTGTGTTTGGCAGTTGGTTAAGTTTTGTATCCTCTATCATATGAAATAATGATTGTATCAGACTTTATGTCTCATCTAAAGATGAATAACTTGAGATAGGAATAAGATTTTGACTTGCTGTGTTTGGCAGTTGATTAAGATTTGTGTCCTCTATCATATGAAATAATGATTGTATCAGACTTTATGTCTCATCTAAAGATGAATAACTTGAGATAGGAATAAGATTTTGACTTGCTGTGTTTGGCAGTCGATTAAGATGTGTATCCTCTATCAAATGAAAATAATTGCATCAGACATCATGTCTCCTTTAAATCACGAAAGTAGCACCTCTAGTTTCCGAGTTATAACTGATCAAAGGTTTGAAGAATTTTCAAAGAATGCAAACGTTGTGATGTATGAAAGAGAGGACAGCTTAAAATCTTAAATGTAACTCTTTAAAATTTTGTCCTAAATATCAGTAACTGAAAATCATTAGAAATTCAACTTTTTCCTCCTGCTTAATTTTGATAGAGGGTATGATGGAAAATCAAAATCTCTTAAATTTTCGTCTCTTTTTCATTTATTTTTTCTTCAAAATATTGCAGAAAGCAGGGGTGTAGCCAGAAAAAAGGCAACTGCTTCAAAATCTGGACCTTTTAGCAAAATTTCTGGATCTTTAAGCAAACTTTCTGGACCTTTTCACCTTCTTGGAGAGCCGTGGAAGGGAGGGGAGGGAGGGGGGAACGACAAGGTCGACTCTCCCTAGCTACACCCATAACTGGGAATCACAAGCAAATTTCCTGAAAGAAAACATTATCTCTCGCTTACTCCGCTTTGTCATGCAGAGTTTATGCAAGTGATTCCTTGACACATACTGTAAAAAGTCTCCAGAAATAAATTTCGTTCCTTTTTAACTAAGAGTGTTTCACCCCAAATTAAGGATTTCTAGTCTTTTGCATCAAAATCTGTGTTCAAATCTAAAGGTTAAAGCCAATTCTAAAGTTATTCATGAAAGAACTGCAATGTAATGGGCAAAAATAAAATTTGTTAAGATTTTCAGTAGCCATCTTTGATTTTGCTGAAAATCAACCCTTTCACAGGGTCTGTTAGAACTTATGCCATCATGATTTTTAACATCCAGGGATATTGCACATATAAAAAAAATACATGACATGACATTGGTTTACATACTCCATAGACCTTGCTGGAAAACATACTTACCTGGGCATGAAAGACAATAGATTATGAAGTGTATCCCATGATATATTTGTACTGTTGAGGACAAAATGGTAGACATGCTGCAAAGGGGCACCCTTTATGACATCATCAGGTACCGCATCACCAAACGGGTTTGATGCTAAGTTCAGAATTTTTATCTGCGGCATAAATTGCACGATTGAGATCACCTGAAATTAGAAGGAATTTGATTGTTTATTAAATAATCTAAGATTATTATAATAAAACATATGAAGTTAGACTAATATGGGAGCCATCTGTATGGCTAGTATTGACATACACTGGCTAATCTTCTACAAGATCTATGCACAGGTCAAGATCCAACAATGGCTAGTATTTGAAATCCATTACAAACTGTAAAAGTAGCAAGCTATGACAGAAGCAAGCTATGACAGAAGCAAGCTATGACAGAAGCAAGCTATGACAGAAGCAAGCTATGACAGAAGCAAGCTATGACAGAAGCAAGCTATGACAGAAGCAAAACTTCCATTCAAATGCTGTCTCATCCTATGTCCCATATTATCATACCTTACGTTCAAATGCGAAACAACCACCAGCTCATACAGTATAACAGATCATCTGCTATCCCATCAATCACACGCTACACCCCACATGATGTCTAACCTTACATCCCACACTGTATCCCAAGCCATCTTTGATTTGCAAACAGATCAACGTCTTTCTGGTAGCGGTCAAAAATGAAAAATATAAAAAATAAATTAAAGTATTCAGTTAAGAAAAAGTACAATTTACCTCCTTTAACGGAAGTTGGTTTGCTGACAGATCAAGTTCTGTTACTGGTAGTAAATTCTTGGACAACTTCTCACAGAGGCCTGCTCTGTTCACTGCATAATTGTCGAGAACTAGACATCTTGGTAAAGTGCCTTGACCTTTAGAAATGTAGAAAAGGGAGATGTTAATATCTTGATCAATTTTTTTTTTTTTTTTTTTTTTTGCAGGATCTGTGTATAAAACCATGATCCAAAATAGGCACAATATCCCAATAATTGGATGGGTAACTTACCATTATACAGTCAATAGAAACATTAGAAAAAGGTCTGATACTCTTCATTAAAGATTGTGGTAGAAAACACTGTTATTGCATTAGTTAGTCTGGCAATAGTTAGGGTTGTGAAAAATTATTATTTCTGAAGAAAAAAGCAGAAGTATAATTTATGTCAATGAGAAATTTTGCATTTTTTTATCCCTTCATTTTCAAATTATTCAAAAAGACTGCAAGACTTTATACTGAATGTTATTCAATTTATGCACTATAGATTAAATCATAATCCATTTGAAATAGCATAATACAGTAAACTTTGAAGTCTTAGTTTTTAGAAATCCTTCAAAATAACCACCATTTTGCATGATTTTTTTCACAATATTTTATGTAGGGATGGAATTATTCTCTGATACAAAAAATTGTTCGTAACTTTTACTACATGTGTAATCAATACTTATTTTTCATGATCACAAAAACTGATGAAACAATTGCTCATGTCCTGATTGACTGTATGTGATAAGTGACCCATACATATATAAACTGTGTACTGTACTGCACCTATAAAATCACACTACTACCACAAACAGAAAGCTTGAGAAAACAAGTACAGTAATTGACCGTCCAAGCTCCTAAAAACTGTATGAATGCCTGTCATAAGTTAGCTTTCTGTATAGGAATACGGTAAACCTTTGTATTTCCCCTCATTTTATCTAACCAATGGAGAACTAACGGAGAAGCAATGGAATTGCCATGAAGACTTGACTGGGCAAGGTCCTTGGCAAAAAATCTGCAAATCCAACAAGATTGATCAAGATAACTTTTAAATTTGTTGACAGATGGAAATAAATTATAAGACTTCTGATAAATGTACAGCTTCACATACTGTACAGTAATCCATCTAACGAAGACATTTGGATGATACTCTTAACCCTTACTCTACCACGCAGCGGCATTATCGCCATTTTGGGTGCCCCGTCTTTGATACCCGCCTCCCAGGCACATTTTTAAAAAAGTGCTGGTAGAGTAAGGGTTAATCAACCTACGACAAGTGTGTCAACTCAAAAATATATGCAGCATGGTCCCGGTGGGCAGCCCACTGGGTCACTGAAGCGGAACAAGCCTGAATCTGCTGCTCGGAAGACAGAGGACCCTTCAATGATCAGCTTGTGCTTAACCCTTATGATGAAATCTATCACGAAGAATATATTATAACCATTTTGGGTTTTTGCCAGTTTTGACTCTTTATTTAGCTCTCCATGCGCATTTTCCAAAAAATGCTGGTATAGTAAGGGTTAATCAACCCGCAACAAGTGTGCCAACTCGAAAATATATGCAGCATGGTCCCGGTGGGCGGCCCACTGGGTCACTGAAACGGAAAGAGCCCGAATCTGCTGCTCGGAAGACAGAGGACCTTTAAATAATCAGCCTGTGCTTAGCCCTTACTCTAACACCTGCGAAATTATCGCCATTTTGGGTAACCTGTATTTGACTACACCTCCCAGGCGCATTTTCAAAAAAGTGCTAGTAGAGTAAGGGTTAAGTTAACAGGTGTAACAAGTCGCTTTAAAGCTTAAAACAATGCTGGTGTGTATGCATGATGAGTCAACGCACTTCGATTTCCAAAGTAACGTAAAATGTACATCACAAGTACACAAGGACTCGATATGTTTGTCAGAAGTAAAGAAAACATGTCATTGTCGCTGTTTACTTTGGCTTACAGCATGCGTAGTATACATTCAATCAGTCTACAAGTACAGTACAATGAATACTAACGAGACATTTGTTACAGTCTGTGATTTCTGTTTATCTCTCACCCAAATTACTGTATGTTGAACTGTAACACACAGATGGTAGGCCTTTGTACATAATTTGCTCATCACACAGAACACTTACATGCATGTTAAGCTGTGCATCGGTCATGGAACTTTATCATTTACAAGTGAAAAATGAGACAATTTCACACAAAAAATTTGATAATATGTCTAAATCTGTTAAAAATTGAAAACTGAAAATTGAATTTTTAGGTCAGTATTAATATGCACTTTTTATGCAAATCTTGGATGTATGTGTAGGCATAAATCTTGTATACTTCTTATGGCAACCCTTTTTAATCATATACTGCAACTGCTTGAGGGAGAATAAGAAATTCTGTCAATACATTTTGGATCTTAACCATGACCCCAAACCAACATGAAAGGAAAACGCACAATCTTATCATTTTGAATGACATTAAAAAGAGAAATATAAATAAATAATACAAATTTTGTATTTCAAACATCAAAAAGTTTTGCCTACATGTCAAAAATCATCAAACTTTGATCACCCATAATTCAAGAAACTAAAAACAGCTCTTTGCAAAATTAAACGACAAAATAAATGCATCATTATGATAATTACACCTCTACAAATCCCTAGTTGGATTTGAAAGAGGGAAGGGTGCTAGACTTATTGAGGGGCACATTAACACTGCATCTTTTCGGCTTGGGTCCAGGGGCCCTTAAGGCTCAATCCCATGGTGAAGAAGCTCTGGGATTTTAGCTACATGTATAATCATACATCTCAGAATGAAGCTATTCTGACTGATAAGGACCATTCATGAGCCAAACAGGACAATTGCTTACTATGCTATCATACTGTGTTCTGTATCCATGTGAGGTATTTCATTAATGAGAGGAATTAAGATTATTAAGTTTTAAAAATAAAAGGGGGGGAAGGGCGGACCCCAGGTAGGCAAGGCGGGCTCACGGAGGGGCAGGGAGGGCCGCCCTGTAAAACAGCAAAGCTAGGGGTCTGCTTTAATGAAGAAGAAATAAAATATTGAAATACTTATTACTTAACCATGTATTGGTTTTGCAACCATAATCTCAATGCCGTCTATCTCATAGACTTCATCATCTTCCTCACTGGCCAAGTACTTCTTCGTGACAGCTTCTGCAAATGTAAAGCAGTCCATATTACACAGGATAAAACAGTGGGTCGGCCTTCAGAATTACCTGTTGATACAACCAGAGTTTTGTGAAGCTGAATAAAAGAATAAGGTGAAGCATGTTTATCTTTAGTGAAAGGAGACAATTCAGAATTGATGGTCACGAGACGCCATCTTATACTAAAAACAAACAAAATGGCAGAGGAAGCATTTGAAAGTCCTTTTCCATTAAGAAGATGTTTAATTTTGGCAGTCTGTCTTATTTTACAAAGGACTTTACAAACAAACACTAGAAATGTGAAGTTAGTAAGTCTCGCCTGGCTTATATTTTGGATTTTCTCATTTTACAATTAGTAACAATGTATGTTTTTACAAAAACATAGATTAAAGAAGTGGTAAGACTTTTATGGACATGGTTTGCAAAATACGTATCAACCCAGGTTAATAATGATGCAAACACAACCCCCAACCATACATATCTTGACCTGGATAAACCAGTTCCACAAAACTCTATTGTCATGCAAATAACAAAACTGATATGAACACAACATTTATATTTAATTTACTGACCACACCCTCACTACTTTAAAAGATTTACTTTAAAACAACTACTTTAAAACAACTATTCAAATTGTTATGCAAATATGTTAATTCAAATGAACACAGAACTCCCAATACTATCCATAGGGTCCAATGCTTTCCATACCTGCCAGCGATTATAAGATTTGTGAATATACAGTACAGTTAGAGAAATCCTAACTTAGTAATGAGCAGAGGTCTAATATTCTGCATAGAATCTATCATATGCAAATAGCCTGCTTAATATGCACACATCCCCTTACCATTCAGCATAAACAATTGTCTTTCCATTTATCAAGAATTTACAAGGATTTGCGGGCATGTAGCATGTACACACTAAATGGTCACAGCTCTACCTGCTTCGCAGGCGAGACCAAAATGGTGTCGGAAGTATTCAAAAAATCATTCAAGTTAGAACTAGAACGGTAAATACCGTCACGGTTCACATGCCCATGCAAATTGACACCCATATCATATGACCTGGCCAATTATAAAAATAGCATCTCACACTTAGTCCCACATAGCATACCATGTCCCACATGGCATCCCACCCCATGTCCCACATGACATCCCATCCCATGTCCCACATTGCATTCTGCCATATGTCCAACGTGGCATTCCACTATATGTCACATGTCCCACATGGCATTATTATTATTATTATTATTCACAACTTCTACAGCGCCAAATCCAAAAAAGGCTCTTGGCGCTTTACAAAAGACAAAACATAAAAGACACAATGAAAGCTTAAATACAGTAAAACGATACAAGGGCCTAAACAGTATAAAAACCTTAATAACCGATACAAGGGCCTAAACAGTATAAAAAGGTATATACAAACTATAAAAGCAGTAAAAAGCGAGGTAGAAAGGTATAAAACTGGTAATGTACAAAAAGTAGAACTTACAAGTAAAAAACAATCAAAAGTACTGAAAATAGCTATGAATCAAAAGCAGCCACAAACAAGTAAGTTTTGAGGAATTTCTTGAAAGTTTTGACATCAGGGGCACATTTTATGAAAACGGGCGAATTGTTCCAGAGAGTAGCAGCAGAGTGACTAAAAATTTTATCTGAGTAACGGGCAGTGTTGGTTTTGGGAACAACAAGTAAATATCTATTTTGTGATCTAAGATTACGAGGTGGATTATAAAGGGTAAGTTCATCAGCCAGGTAGGCAGGGGCGAGACCATTTAGAGATTTATAAGCAAAGAGCAGTATTTTGAAAGTAGGTCTGTAACATACAGGGAGCCAGTGGAGTTGTCTAAGAATGGGTGTAATGTGGTCATGCCAGGGATTTCTAGTAATTAAACGGGCTGCACAACTTTGAACCCGTTGGAGTTTCTGTAATGTGGTAATATTTACACCATACAAAAAGAGAATTACAATAATCTAATCTAGAAGTTATAAAAGCATGAACTAAAATACGGCAAGCATCATCAGTTATACAATTTCTTATCTTACTAATAGAACGTATATGAAAATAGCATGTCTTGATCACTGATTGCACGTGCTGGTGCATTGTTAAATTGTTATCCAAAAGTACACCCAGATTCTTAACTAAAGACGCTGGATGCAAAGAACAATTACTAAGTTGAATGTCAAAATTGTTAGAACAGGTGGAGAATAGATGGGATTTGGAAGAGAAAACAATTAATTCACTTTTATCATCATTAAGTTTCAATTTATTGTTTACCATCCAAATGCGCAAGTCATCAAGGCAAGCTTCTAACTTCATCTTAATACTTTCCCAATTATCAGACCTCCGAAAAGTTATATAAAGCTGGGTGTCGTCAGCATAACAATGAAAATCTATTTTATGCCGTCTCAACAATTCACCAATGTGTGTACATGCAATAAACCACTGGACCTAAAACAGATCCTTGAGGAACCCCACACTTTAAAGGCTTTCCCTCAGATTTTACTTTATTTATATTAATACATTGTACCCTGTCACTCATGTATGATTTAAGCCAATCCAAAGAGTTAGATGTGATGCCAAAAGAATATTGAAGTCGACGAAAAAGAATCTGATGATCGATTACATCGCATCCTATGACCCACATGGCATCCCACTTTATGTCCCACATGGATCCCATGCCATATTCCAAATGACATCCCACTCCATGTCCCACAAGATATCCCATCCCTTGTCCCACATGGTATTCCACTATACAGTATGTCCCACATGGCATTCCACCATATGTCCCACATGGCATTACACCATATGTCCCACATTCGCATTCTGCCATATGTCCCACATGGCATTCCACCATATGTTACATGTCCCACATGGCATCCCATCCTATGACCCACATAGCATTCCACCCCATGTCCCACATGGATCCCATCCCATGATCCAAATGACATTCCACTCCATGTCCCACAAGATATCCCATCCCATTCCTTGTCCCACATGGCATTCCATCATATCTCCCATATGGCATTCCACTATACAGTATGTCCCACATGGCATTCCACCTTATGTCCCACATGGCATTTCAGCATATGTCCCACATGGCATCCCACCTGATATCCCACCTGATGTCCCACATTGGATTCCATCATATGTTCCACATAGTATCCCTCCTAATGTCCCAATAACATCCTACGTTATGTCCCACATTGCATCACATCCTATGTCCTCATAGCCTCCTACCCTATGTCACATATGGCATCCCAATCTATGCACTCTATGTTACTTGTGGCATCCCACCCCATCCCATCCTATCTCTTGTCCCAAATGGCATTCCGCCATATCTCCTACATGGCATTCCACCATGTCCCACATAGCATTCTGCCATATGTCCCACATGGCATTCCACTATGTCACATGTCCCACATGGCATCCCATCCTATGACCCACATGGCATCCTACCTTATGTCCCACATGGATCCCATCTCATGTCCCACATGACATCCCACTCCATGTCACACAAGATATCCCATCCCATCTCTTGTCCCACATGGCATTCCACCATATCTCCTATATGGCATTCCACTATACAGTATGTCCCACATGGAATTCCACCATATGTCCCATATGGCATTCCACTATACAGTATGTCCCACATGGCATTCCACCATGTCCCACATAGCATTTAACCATATGTCCCACATGGCATCCCACCCTATATCCCACATGGATCCCATCCTATGTCCCACATTACTTCAACCATATGTCCCACATGGCATCCCTCCCTGTGTCCCACATGGCATCCCTCCCTCTGTCCCACATGGCATCTCTCTCTATGTCCCCCATGGCATCCCACCTTATGCTGCGCATCAGTGGCTTCCCACTTTATGCTTCGCATCAGTGGCTTCCCACCTTATGCCCCGCATCAGTGGCTTTCCACCTGATGTCCCACATGGCATCCCACCTGACGTCCCACATTGGATCCCATCATATGTTCCACATGGTATCCCTTCTAATGTCCCAATAACATCCTACGTTATGTCCCACATTGCATCACATCCTATGTCCTCATAGCCTCCTACCCTATGTCACATATGGCATCCCAATCTATGCACTCTATGTTACTTGTGGCATCCCACCCCATCCCATCCTATCTCTTGTCCCAAATGGCATTCCGCCATATCTCCTACATGGCATTCCACCATGTCCCACATAGCATTCTGCCATATGTCCCACATGGCATTCCACTATGTCCCACATGGCATCCCATCCTATGACCCACATGGCATCCTACCTTATGTCCCACATGGATCCCATCTCATGTCCCACATGACATCCCACTCCATGTCACACAAGATATCCCATCCCATCTCTTGTCCCACATAACATTCCACCATATCTCCCATATGGCATTCCACTATACAGTATGTCCCACATGGAATTCCACCATATGTCCCATATGGCATTCCACTATACAGTATGTCCTACATGGCATTCCACCATGTCCCACATAGCATTTCACCATATGTCCCACATGGCATCCCACCCTATATCCCACATGGATCCCATCCTATGTCCCACATTACTTTAACCATATGTCCCACATGGCATCTCTCCCTGTGTCCCACATGGCATCCCTCCCTCTGTCCCACATGGCATCTCTCTCTATGTCCCCCATGGCATCCCACCTTATGCTGCGCATCAGTGGCTTCCCACTTTATGCTTCGCATCAGTGGCTTCCCACCTTATGCCCCGCATCAGTGGCTTTCCACCTGATGTCCCACATGGCATCCCACCTGACGTCCCACATTGGATCCCATCATATGTTCCACGTAATATCCCTCTTAATGTCGCAATAACATCCTACTTTATGTCCCACATTGCATCACATCCTATGTCCTCATAGCCTCCTACCCTATGTCACACATGGCATCCCAACCTATGCACTCTATGTTACTCGTGGCATCCCACTCTATGTCCCACATGACATCCCATGTCCCACACATGACATCCCATTCCATGGCATTCCACCATATATCCCACATGGCATCCCACTCCATGTTACGGCCCATGTCCCACATGGCATCCCACCCCATGTTCCATCCCATAGGCTCCATAAGAAGTCTTGTTTTATCTATCACAGTCCCTGATTGAGCACAGTGAAAGTCTGTCGGTTATAATAACTTATATGCAAATGACCAGTTGAATAAGAAAATAAAGGTGGAGTCAAATAGTTATGCCTGATATGGCTATTGGTGCACACCACATGGTACAGTATATATTCTATCCTATGGCCCCGCATCCATGTCCCATATGGCATCCCTCCCCATGTCCATATGCAGTCACATCCTGTCACACTCCCTGACTGAGCATACCACTGTAAGTTAAAAATGTCTTGTCAGCTCATACACTGTAGCAACACAATAATAAAGGCTGAGTTTAATAATCATGCAAAGTCGTTGGTGCACAAATATTTTGAAGAAGTTTAAGGGTTTTGAACCTCCAGTGTTATGAGAGACAATTAAGGATCTCTGAAGAAATTGGGAAATTATATCATCTTAACAATTATCTTTAAAGAAAATATCAAATATAGAATTTTTAAAGAAACTAATCTTCAACCTGTCTTAAAGAGTCTCTGAAAAACTAATATTTAGTAAGGAAATTCCAGCATTGCATGAGGATATCTGAAGAAACTTCAACTTTTTTAAAGAACTCTAAAAAATCTAGTATTTTCTGAGAAATTCTCAAATTATTTTTAACATTTCTGAGAAAAAAATCTCAGGCAAAACTGTACACAGCTGGGCAGCCGGCGGACTAATTTAAATCTTCGTTAATTATGAAGTACATACAGTAGGTTTAATACTAATATTAAATTTCATTTATATTTTTATTCTTTGACTAATATCTTATTTTTGAACACAAAAATTTAACATGAATATTTGCACTTTAAATTATTTCAACCAAATTGAGCTAATCATCAAAAATTCTTCAAATTTCAGTTATTTTAACATTAATGACCAAGGATTGTTTTTGAATTTAGATTATTATTTTAAAACTCTTGCATCCCTATCCTTAAAACTGTTAAAAATTGCAAGATGAATTCCTTGACAATCCATTCCTTGCAAAAAATGTTCAAAAACTTACCTCATTGGGTGCAAAATCAAGGCAAATCTGAGACACTTTTTGAGGCCTTTAAAATAAAATTCCAGTCATTTTTTCAATATTATTTAAATCAAGTAAAATCAAAATTTTGACATTTGATCAAGAACAAATCTGAAATTTGGGATGAAAGTACACTTCCAAAAATATGTTGACTATTATTTAGTCATTTATTTCTCAGTTATCTCAATGAATTTGATAGAGGCTGCAATCAAAGGGCTGTTTTAAGTTTAATATGGCTTTCAGAATAGTTTCATATTTTCCCCAATTTGGCACCAGAGTAGAAAGGTTCTATTACATTCTTTGCAAGGAATGGATTGTTAACGAGTTTATCTTGCAATTTTAAAGTGTTATGACCAGGGATGCAAATGTTTTTAAATAGGAATGAAAAATAGGTCTTTCCTACACAGCCTATTCACTAATGACACAATTTCAAGTGTAGCCTGGATTTTTTCCACCAAGATTTTGTGGCTTAAAATAAACTAGAACATCAATGATGTAATAGCTCAACATATATTTTGGGGTGCCATGGTATAAGCTTGTTTTTGTTGGTGGGTAGTTAAAACTTTGGGTGCTTCTTGGACAGTAATTGAGGGCACTTTTTATTTTAAAGAGGGGACCTTTGTCGAAAAAGTGGAGGAATTTTGACTCCTCGCCCCATGGCTCCTATTTATATGGTTTGAACATAGGCGGGATATGAGGGAAGCAAGGGGGCACTTTCCCCACCCTCACTTTCCCCACTCTCATTTTTTGTCCAAATGGATACTTTTGTACTGTGATGTGTTGTATTTTAGAGTGATTTGGTAATTCCCCCTCCCCACCTACACACACACACTTGTGACTTTCTTTCACTTTCAGTAGGCAAATCCCACCTATAGGTTTGAGATTGGGGTCCCAGGACCAATGTTGACAATTACCCATCAGGCGAGTAGGTAAAAGGCTTCTTTTGAAAATTGCTGCCCACAAAATTATTGAGGGTATGCCTCCTCCCACCACGGCCCTTGGTGTCAATGCCCCTGGTAAAATGACATACTATAATTGTGTTAAATAAATACTAAATCAATGTATGTTACATTACAATAACTTCTATGTATATGAATATTTGTGAGTGAGTGGATTTCTATTTGTTTTTCAGCTTCAAGAATGACCTAGAATAAATTCATATAAGTTTCAAACGGGAACCTCCAGCCCGGTTCACCCTTGACTTTCAAAAGGGCACCTCCTGCCAGATCCGCCATCAAATTTCAAAAGGGCACCTCCTGCTCTCCTTACTTTAGGGCCGTGGTTTGAACGTCGATGCAAAGTGCCAAAATCAGCACCTGCCCCCAGGACTCTAGTTTCCCCACCATGTAATGGAGCTTCAAATATCGTTTGAATATTTGAAAACTATTTTTTAAGTAAGTCTACAAAAACTTAAGCCTCAACAGCAACTTTTAATAATGTTTTTTTTGAGGGGAAATTGAAATCATAAAAAAAAAAACATTTTCAACAAAATAAATCGTATATAAATCAAGATGGATTTTACATCCTTGCAACAAGACATGATTTTAACTATGGTATATTTTCCTCATATTAGCCATTTTTTGAGCAAATAATTATCGCAATTAATGAATCACAATTAATCGATAATAGCATCACACAAATACACTTCCAAGTGGCAATCATTATACAAAATATAACTAAAAAGATTTTATGAATCTTTTTTCAAGTTCTCTTCAATTAAGATGGACTTACTCGAACCCTTGAAGAAACTCATCACAGATAGTGATTTTATGCATCAGTTATTGAACACTCTTTTCTGTATGCAAACAAAAGATGTTCTTGTGTGACGCAAGATAATGTTATAGCCAATTCAAGGATATTTTAGGTTTAAAGCTTTAGTTTTTAAATGCAAGTTATAACCCAAACGAGCTATTTATTACAAAAGTTATACCCCAATTTAACTATAATGTGGGACAACTCCCAAATGGGATATCAAGCTCGATTAACATGTGTCAGACTGTATTTTAACGCTCCAGCCAATAAAAACATAAGTTTTCTTTCAATCGGAGATGATCGGTGGTATTTCCCAAGCCAATCTTATTATATATGCTAAAATCATTTGGATTGTGCAGAGCGAAATCAGAACGAAAATCCGGATTTTGGGCTAGCCTCGCATAAACTCACAATCATTTAGAGCAATGTTGAGCTAAAAACCACTGGATGTGTCGGGAAAAATTAAACCAGAGCTCAACCCTCTCTATTTTGAGTATAGTTTTTGGTTCCGATGCGATAGCATTAGGAACATATGCGGTCATGATGGCATGCATGTATATGAATGTGTGTGGGTGGATGTATGTGTGTGTGCTTGTAAACACGATATCTCGAGAATGGTACCCCGGATTCATGTCATATGTGGTACAATGATAGCCCATGGTCCGTAGATGTGCCCTATTGTTTTTACTGGTGATGTCATGCACATTAATGAGTAGGCAGGGCTTAATCTTAAAATTCTTATATTTGAACAACCACCTGTCTGTTTTCTTTCATATGTGGTGTACTTACAAAGTTAGCTGGTGTGTACATGTTCATGATGTAAAAACGTTGAATTCCATTAATATGCATAGTGGGTGGGACTAAATATGATTTTGTTAAAGAAAGCTTGTAAACACAGTATCTCAAGAACAATACATGGGATTCAGTTCATATGTGGTACACAGATAGCCCATAGTCCACAGATGTGCCCTATTGTTTTTTGGTGCCGATGTCGCATATATCAATGCTCAAATTTTAAATGCTCATATAACAATCGCATGCCTGCATTGCTTCATATTTGGAATAATTATGTTAGTAAGTAAGTATGTAGGTACGTTAATGGGATGAAAATTGTTCAATTCAATTAATTTTAACATTCTATTCTTGTGAGTACTGTGAATCTTCTTGTGTTGTCGCTGTTATTTTGAGCCCACAGTGTAATCAAATTCAGTATAGTAGTTAAAACTAAATTCATATTACGCATCGGAACCTCAAAACTTTTGGTTTTCTGGTTGAGTGTCCAACCTGCGGTGGTGATTTGTTGTCACCAAAAGAGAAAGATGGCATGATGTCAAATTCCAGCAGGGGTAGAGGACATGGGTACTGTTCAAATAAGCATGATTGGGGGTTGTGTGTGCTTACTAATTAGCTTATTTGCATACCGATGAAAATATTTGAATCTATATCTCTGAAATTAAAGTAGGTGCTGGGGACACTTTTTTTCTGATCTATGTTACGAAGTCAAAGCATCACTACCAGATTGGAACTTAAAAATGTAAATAATATCGCAACGTACTTTTCTCTACTCAAGCGTTGTCAAACCAAGAATTCGCAACCTAAACCTATAAGGAGATTGATAGGTAATATGGTTGTTATGTCAAAAATTTCTACTGTTTATTACATTAAGGCCACAAAAGGATGTAAATTGGTCAATTTTTTACTGATTTTGATGAAAATATTTACCATTTTCATGTTTTGTAGCATAATTTCCCTACTAAGGCTAGAGTCAAATTAAGCTCAAGCTACCAATCCATATAGATATTTAATTTTCCCTAAAGTTGCATTTCCTATTGGAACAAGAATGTATCATTACTGGAAACAATATATATTGAGATCAGGAATTTAAGGAATTCCCAAATAGTATCTCTTTGTTTCAAATAAGCAATGGATCATGTAGTGGTCTGCTGGCCCAACAAGTGGTCATGCACGGTGGGCACAGTTTGATCAGAAAAGCTGATTAATTACCTGATGTCTATTCATGCATGATGGGTATATTGATTATGAAAGAAAATGCCTAAGTAGAGCTTGAGCTTACTGAGGGTGTAACATGACACCATGGAGTAGCTCCAAAAACATTTTTTTTTTAAGTCATCTTTTTTAACCATAACTACAAAATTACAAGGATTTACACCTAACAGAATACAAGGATTAGAATTGAAGATAAAATCTTCTATGACTTATGCACTTGCCAATTGTGTGACTCACCCATACACCCCGGACAAGCTTGAGTCATTGCACCAAAGTGTGTGGACAAAACATGTACATTGACATAATCCTCAGTCACTTACTGTAGGTGACTGACATTTTTTGTGAAATGACTTACCCCAAATCAATTACCTTTGTTCAAAGTCAATGATTGTGAAGTAAATGACCCACCCCATCGTCACTGTGAACGAGCTATTTGGTACAATGACGCAGTCATGCACATGTGAGTCACTCTTTCATATGTCAATGGCTCACCTTTGACTGACATTGCCGGGGGGGTGTAGGAGGGAAGAGGGGGGGGGGGAATTGTAGGGTGAGTCATACAACTGATAAGTGCATTTAGAGCCAAAATTTAAAGACCAGAGGTGCCAAAACAGAAAAAGTTTAAACATTTTAAAAGGCCAAAAAGTGAAATTCTTCTTTGATTTTATAACCTCCACACAACATTCTGTGTTGGTTGCGCTAAAATCTCTAATGTTAGAAGCAAATTGAGCTAAACAGATAATTTGGTTAGTAGGCCTAATGAAATAGGCCAACTGCATAAACAAATTGAGCATGGGATTTGGAAATTAAAATGGTTATTTTGTATTTGGGCCTTATTAGCCAAGACCTACGTTTGGTACAACTACAAATTGTAGTTGTCAGCCCAGCATTTTCTGGAACAAGTTAAACATTAGACCTACGTTTGATAATTTATTTTAAAAACAAAATAATTGGGCGCATCAAGAACTGAAACAGTGAGAAACCATGGCACAAATGAACTTACTGTGTGTGTGTGCACTGTATGCTTTTTAAATCAAATTCAAATAAATCTTCTTTTTTTTGGGGGGGGGGGAGCAGGGGGTATTTGACAAATGTGATTAACCATGATATGCCTACAGAAAAACAAATCACCTGTGTTTTCACGGCAAAAACCTACCGAACAGATACGAATACAGTAAGTTTATCAGTCCTGGTTCGGTAACTGGTCAAGGTCAACCATGCGCGTACCTTTCAGTTTCAGCTCTTGTTTCTGTCCCTGAATCCTTTGTTGCTTTCGGCACATGGATTTTTGGAGCAGGCCATGTAAAGTTACTTAACTGGTACTGTTGCCCAAAGACAGAAAGATCTAACTTCGTAGTCTAACCGTACTGTGATACTGGCAGAGGCTGCTGCACAATGATATGCACATCTCGTGTCAGCTAACGCTAGCTTAATGTGTAATACATGACGTGTTTGTTTAAATGTGTGGAGAAAATCCCCGTCCATAGATACCCATACAGAATGACAGATATAAATAGACTTTATGTCATTTCTTGCAGCAGTAGAATTACGGAACTGGTTATTCCGCGCGGTAAAATAAACCCTGCAGCCTGCAGAAAGGCTGACGAATAAACATTTCTAAAGGACTGTCATTTTACGAGAGATCAAGTTCGAGACGTGTAAATTGCGATACACATTACTTAGGGGGCGGTCACAAAAACTGGCGAAAATTTCCCGAAATTATTTTTTTTTCCCAAATATGAAGGAAATTTTCAAAAATTAAGAAAATATCCCGAAAAATGAAGGGGATTTTCAGATTAACAGCAATTATTGATGGAAGCTTAATTTACCGGTGCAATTTGTATCACCGGGAAAATTTGTTTTTTTTTGCTGAAAACTTTTAGCTGAAATTGAGTTGGTGCTGCAAAAACCGGGATGGACAGTATATGATGTCAGTTGCGTAGGAACCGAGCCCAGGGGCAAAGGCCCTACCCTTTGACGAATATTTTTTTTTATTGGGGGAGAAGGAAAGTACCATTTTGGCCCCCATAATAATAAAGGTCTGAGAATAACGAATTGATTTATGCATTTTGGAGAGTCATGATTCCACTGCATTATTTTTTCCCGGCAATCTTTAATTTTCGAGAAATCTCCTATTATATATTTTCTTCTGTTTTCGTGAATTTTTTTTCGTATCGTAAAATTTAATTTGCTTCAATATTTAGGAAATTTTCAATTTTTTTTTTTTTCAATTTTCGGGAAATTTTCTTCATTTTGGGGAAAATTCTTCAATTTTCATGAGAATTGCTCTAATATTTTCATAACGGGTTCAAAATTTTCCGAATCGTTTTCGTAGATATTCCAATAGTAAAATAATTTCTTAAAAGCAAAATAAACGCTATGATGATACCGTTTTTGTTTATTTTGTTTTTTAAGTGAAAGCTGTGCCATTCCATTAAGTAATTTCAATATGATTTAAGGGAATTTCGGAAGGGGAGGGGATTGAATTAAATTGCCACTTGTTTTAGGCAAAAAAAGTACCGACCTTTTCGAATGATTGTTGACAGTGGTGATCTAATACAATATTAAACGTTTGAGACGTTTTCAGGCACCCTTTAATCCACCAAAAACGTATACCTTGGGCGGGCCCCTAGACCCCACGCCGGGTGCGCAAAGTGCATACAGCTTGCAGATCCGCCCCTCCCAAAATAAATATAAAAAAGCCTGCTTATGCCCTTGGGCAGTGACGTAACAGAGTCATCCCAGGACCCTTACTAAAACAATAAAAAGATTGAAGGCCCATTGAAATCCCTGTAAAGTTTGGGGTACCAGCAGGCCGCGGCGCCCTTATTATCATATTTTTTGCACCAAACACTTTTTGAAAGCATTTACGATACGACATTGCATTATAACGTTAGCAGCCCCCAACTTCACCGGAAAAGTTTATTGATCAGAAAATTACTGGTGAACTTTTTTCTTCTCTTTTTAGAATTTTGCAGCCACGAAAGTTTTTGAATTTTAGATCAAGTTGTTTAGGACCATCATGCGAAAACATGAAAAATGCATACCAATTAGATGTACAATATGTGAGAATTTATAGATCATTGGCCTCGAAATCGGAAATAATTACATCACGATTAATTAGTCACTAATTTTATAGATCAAGATTCGGAATATTTAATGTTCCAAACACCGTGAAAAGGATATAAGGAGTCGTTAAAAATGGTTAAGGATGTTGTTGTTTTTTTTTTTTTCTTTTCATCAGTTGCATCAAATCAATTGAACTCGGTATATCATTATTTATATTTGACATGATTCAAAATCGATTATTAATGATTGATTTACGATATTGAAGTGAATAAACGAGAGAAAAAATTATCAGAATAAAGTCTGCAGAATCCAAATTGGCAGTCACTGAGTCTTCAGCCAGTCAAGTGGCAAGATCCGCCATTGTTTTCACGGTTTAAATGAAAGGTACCCACTATTGCAATCTGGATATAGCTTGCACATATTCGTTATAATAATGGAATTTGTCTTAAATATTTTAATGAATAAGTTTTAGCTCTGAAAAAGGACACTTTTTTTAACTTTGCAATGAAGGTGGAGGAGGGGCTGGGTGTACATCGTAAGTTTGCCATGGGCCCCATGTTAAAGATTCACCACTAATGAAAGTTGGTGTACTCGCACACTTTACAGCTCTAGCAGTCTAGCAAAAGTTTTTTTAGTGCAAAAAAAATTATAAGCGGGAAAATGAAGGTTGACAGATGAATGCCTGCCAAAATTTTTAGTATGAAACAATCCATTGTAGGATTACGTTCCTTGACCCTGCCTGAACGTAACCTTTGATCAACGTGGGATAGGGGTGGGGACGTACCCACGTGTAGTGTCTCCGTTTCCGCCACGGATTCCAGTAAAGTGTTAAAGTTTCATATAAGTTTTAAAAGAGCACCTCCTCCCCATCCTACTATTATTCTACGGCAAAAGGACCATGTAGGGTAGTGGCGTAACTATAAGGGAAATTGCCCCCCCCCCTCCCAATCCAACACCCGTCGGAATTTTCCAAAAATTTACAAAAAATAAAGAAAAATAATAACAAAAACAATCGCCTACTAAACAAAAGTCAAAAATTACATTTTACAACTTAAATATATACTCTACAACCTCTACAACAGCCATCCCCACCCATATAACTCACCCCTAACCCGGACACTCCCACACCCTTATACCCACCCGTTATACAGCTGTACCTAAAATTAATATTTGGTAACAAGATAAGTGATACTCTTAAACAGAGGATCTAAGTTATTCCAGAGTTTAGTACCCGAATAGACAAATTATTGGTTGTTGGCAGTGGTCTGGTGGTATTAAAGCTGAATACACGGGGTGTCTGGTAAAGTGGCTATGAATACTTTTGTTTGGTTGGAATAAATTACAAAACGTAGACGGTAATAACTTAAGATTTAGTGTAAAATATAAAAATCACATTTGGTGCTTATAAATGTCATAAACGTTGAGATATTCAAATCTTTTAACGAAACTACCTATGTCAGTATTATAATCAGATGATGCATATAACCGATCAAGATATGTATGGAAAGTGTTACCCCACGCAATGTTGCAGTAGGACAAATCAAAAAGAATAAGAGAATTATACAAAATTAATAGAATACAACAAGGTACAAAATGCTTAATTTGATAGAGAACACCAATAATCTTAGAAATTGTATTACATAATAGGTCAATGTGGCACTTCCATGTCAAGTGAGGATTGATAAGAAGCCCTAAGAATTTAACACTGGCAGACTGACAGATTGCTTAACAACGGAACCATCAATAAACTATTCAAATCGGGATTGTTATATTGTCTGTTTCGGAAAATCATAAACTTGGTTTTTTTAATTGTTAATATTAAGAGACAATCAGAGACAAGATCAAAATCATTATTAAGTATATGGATTCAACGTGGATCGCTAGTTTGAATAAGATACTGGCATCATCTGCGCATAAGACAAATTTTAATTGGTTCGAACAATGGGGAAGATCATTTATATATATATATATATATATATATATATATATATATATATATATATATATATATATATATATATATATATATATATATATATATATATATATATATATATATATATATATATATATATATATATATATATATATATATATATATATATATATATATATATATATATATATATATATATATATATATATATATATATATATATATATATATATATATATATATATATATATATATATATATATATATATATATATATATATATATATATATATATATATATATATATATATATATATATATATATATATATATATATATATATATATATATATATATATGTATATATATATATATATATATATATATATATATATATATATATATATATATATATATATATAAATATATATAAATATATATATATATATATATAAGAAATTCCAAGGACCCAAGAATAGAACCCTGAGGTACACCACATGTAATATGGTCCAAGGAAGAGGAAGAATTATTGATACAAGCAAGTTTTTTACGATTAGATGAATAACTTGTAAACCATGGCCAGTCACGAGCAATGCCTCTGATACCATAAAGCTTGAGTTTGTATAAAAGAATAGTGTGATTTACGGTTTTGAAGGCTTTGTATAAGTCTACAAAATGCCTATTGTATTTTCTTTATCAGCAGAACCTTTAGTTATGTAATTTAATTAAGTCAAGCGTGGCCATATAAGTAAAATACTTCTTAAAATATTATACTTTTGTTTTCATTTTTTTTTCAGTGATGCCCCCAAAATGGTCTTAAAACTGAAGACACAAAAATTCAATTGATGAAAGGAAAATTAGTTTCTAACGTTCAAATGAACTCAGATAGGCATTTGGGTTACCATTTATATTTCTGAGCACCGGCGTATACAGAAGAAATTTCCTCGGGAAATATAAAAAAAAAAAAAGGAAGGGCGCCACATTACACTTACAAATTTTGAACAAAAATTTTACACTAATAATTTCCCTCACTTTTATTTTATGTTTAGCAATCTTGACTTAGTTTGGTTCGATTTACCAATGGTGTAAGGTTTTTATTATTTTATTCATTACTTAACAAAGTTTTTTCAAACGTTATAATTTATTTATATGATATATTTATCTGGATCAATTATCTGGCAACGAAATTCCGTATCCATGAGACGCCTATGGCGGACGATGGTTCTGAACAGGTCTGAACTTTTCATTATATTTTCACTTAAATGTTTGAAAAAGAGTTCAAAAATCTATTAATAAGGAGTGAGAATATATTTGGTTCGATTGAGAAAAAAATAATTTTAGGGAACTATTCAAATGCGTGTTTGGCAGCTAGTAATATTTCATTAAAATATTTAGGGCCTAATGTTAGGCCTTCATATACACATAACGCTAAAGCTTAACATTAGGATAACAATATTAAGTCAGTGTCACTGGGGCTGACACAGCCATAAATGCATTTATCAATATAAGTTGCAATTTTTAAGAGTTTCAACTTTTATAATAAGAGATGCAATAACAGTTTTGAAATAAGAATCAAAAAGCAACAAAGTTTGAGGTTTTTTCTTTGCAGCCTAAACACTAACGTTAACTTAGCAACCTTCTGATTCTATGGTTGGAGTTATGAGGGTGGCCTATACTCCGCCCCTTTAAACCTGGAGATTTTTGTAAAGAAACATCCATGGATATTGAAGTGCCAAAAGTGGATGAAGACCGTGTTTTTGCCATACACTTTTCAAGAATGAATGATTGATAGTGTTAGAAAACCAGGCAGGGGTGAGGAACCCTACTGTAGTGCTGGGACTGTCATCAGAGAACCAGGCAGGGGTGGGGAACCCTAGTGTTGGGACCGCCATTATGTATTAACATCTTCATTTGATGGTGTGCCAGGCTTTGCACTTGATATCACTTTGTTGTTCTGCATATCTGAAAAAATATTGTGGGTTCAATCATTGCATTTTGCCTAGGGCTAAAACCCCAATTTTAAACTCAAGTTAGAGGTGTCATTGATGGGCAATAAGAAATAAAGTGCACAGGTGAGTCAGTGAAAGGCTGTGTATATTTCCCCCTCCCCCAAAATCTATATATTATGCACTTGTCAATTGTGTGACTCACCACTACACCCCCAGACAAGGTGAGTTACCAAAGTGGGTGGACAAAACATGTACTAGGGATGCACCTAAATTTGGTTCCGGCTGGGACTTTATTCTTTTCTAAGTTCCGGTAACAGCTGGAATTCAATTTAAATGTTGCATCGAAACAGGAACTTCACAAATTTTAGTTATGATATATTCTCTACAATAGTACATATTCAATGATCAAAATTTGAATTGCCATGTCTAAAACTGCAGTGCAGCAGCTGCAGAAAAGGTAAAAACAAGAACCCAAAACTTTCAATAAGTTTTGAATTGAAAGTTTGACAATTGCACCTAAGACTATTAAGTTGTGGCTGCTCAATGTTAGATTAGCTTCTAATTTATGCAAAATTTGTGATGTATGACTAAATAAACCAATCAAAATCTTTGTTATTCTTTAAATTTCTTCCCTAAATCTCAGTCACTGAAAATGATGGGAAAACATATTCCTGCTAGAATTTGATTGGGCAAAAGGCTCAGAAACTTTTGGTCAGAATTTGCTGCACCACTTCATAGAATGATGAATAGATATTTACAAATCAAAGGATTTACAAATGAAAATGGCAAAGTTGCCCTGAAATACATTACAAAATTTGCATAAAATATGCAAATTGAGGTTCAAACTGCTGTAAATTTTTTAATTTTTTACAAGAGTTTAATGAAATTTTCTGCTACTAGACTGCTTTTAAATAGAAATAAAAAACAATTTGGCTCATGTTGCATTTACTGTACATGTCTATGAACCTTTGAAGCTGAAACTATTTGTTTCCAAATATGCATATATTGTTTTCATGGATAAAAATGCTGGGCACAAAGTTGCGCTCCTGGCTGGATCATCCGACCAGAGCTTTGCGTTGAGTTCCGGTTCAGGCAGGAACTTGGAATGCTGGTTCCAGCTTAGTGCATCCCTAACATACATCTTCATTGATGCCTCCCCCTCAGTGACTGACAATTTTTTGTGAAATGACTTGCCCCCAAATCAGCCACCTGTAGAGCTGTGAACGCTTAGGGATTTTAGTAAACGTGTACATGCCAAAAAAGTGTATTGTTTACATGGGTTTAGTACCATAATTTTGGTTAAATAAAGTTGCTCCAAATTTACGATGCAAAGTAAAAAATATCGCGCAACCAGTATGGCAAAAGTATTGACTCCATTGTCCAAATAGACGCTCAAGTTTTGCTTTCCAAATCGTAAAAGTTTACTTTTACAGTAAAAATCATCAATTTTATGGAAAATATGCATGGAAATTTCGATTAGAAAGAACAGATAACTTGCTTTCAATGTCATTTAAACTCAACATTGCGTAACGTTTGTTGCCGTACTTGCGACGGCTTTCAAAGCTCCAATGTGAAAATCTTGCATATTAGGCCTATGGTACCTCCCCGGAAAACATTTCAAAACTACGCCACAACTTTGGAAGTTCTAAAATATCAGTCCTCTAGAAAAATTGCCGCCATCTTTGCAAAGCAACTAGAATTTTAGTTCTGTCAAAAACTTGTTATGTTTGTTTATTTTGCAATATTTTTTCTTTCTTGCAAAATTTATTTGACTCCCGGTAATATTTACATGTAAATGTACTGATTGTCACGATTTAAGTATTTTGACTGTGTTTGTTGGTCGATTTAACAGCCTGTAAAACAGGCCTTGATTGAGTAGGATTTAAAGCCTTGTTAATTATGGTCTAGGCCTAGTGTAAGTTTCACCGTTTACTCCTGCACATTCGCGGTGCAATTTACAAGTTAGCCTGCTCAGATTTCGGCGAAATCAAAGTGCATAATATCCCCATTCATAGGTGATTACTGCGCATTTGTGATTCTCACATTTAAAAAGGATTATGCTAATGATTATGCTTTTTACAGTTTGTAAAAAGTCATTGATTGGAATTTTGTCAGCCGAATGTGTGTGTGATTTGAATCATGAATGATCATATTGATTTTCAACGGCAAGACTGACTATAAATAGCGATTACTCGCAATGAAGTATTTAGTAAACGTTTACGAGTATTTGCGAGCGTGTAGCGTGTACACGCTAAATGGTCACAGCTCTAATCACCTGTGTACAAGTCAATTGGTCTCAAGTAAATTGACCCGCCCCAGAGTCACTCTGGTGACTGACAATTTGGTGTAATTATGCATAATGTGAGTCACTATTTCATATGTCAATGACTCACTTTTGACTGACATTGCTGGGGGTAGTTGGGGTGAGTCATACAACTGACAAGTGCATTATGTACATCCTGAAAATGGAATTGTCGCATAATGGTTAATATTAAATACAAATTTGTTTTTGTTTTGCAGACAACAATAGTTACCAACCAACCCTATGATGAATCTTTAGATGTACTCGACTCTGAAGAAGTTGCATCTGTGTACACACCAAGCCCAAGACAACCGTTGGTAGGACTCAACGACCCCGGGGGTATTGGTGGGAGTAACCGGGGTAACTCTCCAAATATGACTGACCCAAGCGATGATGATCTGGAAACAGGGGTGATGGAAAACAAGGTTGGTGGATGTAGATAGGAACTTTACTGACATTCTTAATTGATATTTGTTTCAGGTCCCGTGACCCACAGGCAACTTTGGAAGGGGTGGCTTCAAACAGAATAAAATCACGAAATTTTTCAGTCAATATTGAATAGAAATTGGTTGTTTACAGGTGTTTAAATTCTCAAAGCCTAATAAAAAGACAAATTCAGATGTTTTATGTCATGGGCAGAACTCTGTCATCTTGAGTAATGTCACAACTTCACTCAGTTCCTTAATTGTTTAAAAAGTATGTGGATGTGTAGAGGCAGCAGTAGCTAAGTTGCTTTAAAGGACTGGATATCTAGCAGATTTGAGATATGTCAAAGAGCATAGAATTCTGAGTAAAACAGTCTTTACATTTTGAAACTTATTTAGTTTTACAAGTTGTGACTAAACAAAATTTCATGATATGTTAATTTGTCCAGAATTTGTGATATACTGTACTAAGAGGAACACATCTCAAAATCCTTATGTTAATTCTTTGAATTCTGTTCTGCATATTCAGCTACTTGTGAATTTCAGAATATCTTTTCTAGATACATGATGATTTGGGATGTGACAAAGTTCCATCAAATTTTACCTGAAGTCCAAATCTATATTTCAGACAACATTGACAGAGGAATAAAAAACAAAGATTATCTTTATATAATTCTTTCAATTCTGTTCTTCAAATTCAGCCACTTGTGAATTTCAGAATGTCTTGTCTAGATACATAATGATTCAGGGTGTGACAAATTCCATTTTTGTGCAAGTCCAAATCTAACAACATTGACAGAGGAATAAAAAACAAAGTTTTTAAATAATGAAGGATCTGATGTCACATTAGTCAATAACAGCTAAAATTAAAAATTGCTGTCCAATCAATTTTTTTAATGGAATATTTTGCTGATTTAATGGGCAAGATCATATTTTAAACCAATTAAGCCCATGTTGCCTCTAGATGTACACAGTCCTTTAAAATCTTATCATAAACCATGAAAAAAGGGAAAAAAAAAGGTTTGATTGAAACTACAATTTACAGTTTTCTTGCTACTTTGTGATTTATGGTTTAGCAACCATTTTTTTATGTGAATTCATTTTTAATTGCCCGCCATAATTCTTTGAAAGTGTGTAGCAAATTCTGACCAGGAGTTTAAAGTCTCTTACCATACTGCCAATCAGATTTAACATAACCCAAGGGTTTCAAACTACACTAGAAAGTTCAAGAAATATTTTGAACAAAATGTAACTGGGAACCTTTTGAGGACCATGAGTCTTTGATATTAACATCTGGGTATTCTTTAAAGGAGACATCAAGTCTGATACAATTCTTATTTTGTATGATAGAGGAGTAAAATCTAAACCAACTACCAAAAACAGAAAGTCAAAATCTTATTACTATCTCATGTTATTCATGTTTGAAATTGACACATGGAGGCTGCCATTTTGTTCAATTCTCTATTGAAATATTGCGCATGATGACACTATTTCTCCAACAGGGACATAAAGATTATGATGTTGTTTCTTTAGGCTATAAATTGTATTATAGTTTCTATTCCAAAATGATGTGACACAATGATGTGACGTGATGTGAAACCATGATGTGACGTGATGTGAAACCATGATGTGAAAGATTAAAAGCATGTTTTGATAATTTCATATGTACACAAAATGTCCTTCACTGTTTTAAAACAAAACAATTTTTCATAAGAGATAGATTATAAAAGAAAACATCCTGCTGGGTTGATGACATCATTTTCTGGTTCAAAATGGTGGCTCTCATAATAGTAGCATCAAAGATTTAATAATTACAAAAATTTGTTAGGATTACTCAGGAGGTATGAAACTTGGTCAGAAGACTTTTTATTTGTAATTCTATCATATGAAATGAAGGATTATGTTAGACTTTATTTCTCCTTTAAAGAAATAGATTTGCCCAAAGGGTGTTTAATTTATCAGGTAGTGAAATACATCAAAATACACACATCCTTACATTTAGAACGTCGTCTAAGTCATGTTTTCATCCATATACGATTGTCATTTCAGGAAGATGATTCGGAAAATTCTGAGCATATTGCACAGTTGCTCAACCCTATGGAGGTATAATGTGTTCTTCTTAAGTCATGTTCTAGATCTGCAAGAAACTTTCAAAGCAATTTTACTGCTAATCGATACTTTGCTGTGATTTGCGTACTTTTTAGAAATCTACCAGTAACATCTCAGATTTGTTGTGTTCGATTTTTCTGTTTCTTATCTGCCAATAAACTTGCGCACAAGTTTTCATTTTGACATATCTTATTCTCAAAGCTTGAGATTTGAATTTATGTCTGCTCTTTTTTCCAGAAGAATACGTAGATGTAGTTGTAAAGTGTACATTTTGTGGTGACAAATATTTTTCAAAAACTTTTGTGTATGTAAAACTTAGTGCTGTCACGACATGGCTCTATTATATATCGATTATCGTGGAGAAATTTTTTGCAATATATTGGTATATCGCGATACTTTTCAAGAAAACTGACTCATGACACAAATTGTTGATATCACTAATGTTTTTCTTTTATGATGAATTCAAGAAAAAATTATTTACAGATCTAGGAGATGACATGATCATGTGACTATTATGTTCATCACACATCACGCACGTGTTTGGTAACTCAGCCTCCATGACCATTAATCTTTATAAGTGAGAGCCTAAGAGGCATGTTCTGGGCCAATTTTTTGTTCTTTTTGCCAACTTGCATCAGAGCATGTGGGGTGAAGGAGCACAATTTTCAATTAGTTTTTTGTTTCACGATATTTGTTCACGTTTTTAATGACCTAAACTTGACTTTTAGATTTAGTACCAAGTAGCCTTGCAGTAGCCTTGCCTGGTTGTGCGAAAATTTCTTTGTTGAGAAAAAGAGATATAGCGATAAAAAGAGATATAGAAAAGAGATATAACGATAATCAACATGTCATGACAGCACTAATAAAAATGTTTACTGATCACTGTGTGATCACTGATCAGATAGGTCACTGATCAGATAGGTTACTTGCTAGCCTCTAAGTTAAGGACTAGTAGCATCTAGAGGGAGGTTATGCCATCGTTAGAATTACTGCTTGTTTGCTGTATCACAGCTTGCTCAGAATAATTCTAGAATAGAGGTGTAAATTAATATCTTCTCATTTAGTAGAATATTTTTTTTATTTTTTTTTGGATCAAAATTTCATTTTTAACACAAACATTTAACAAGAATATTTTCAGTTTTAATTATTTCAACAAAATTTACAAAATCATTAAATTATCTAAGCATTTGCAGATATTTTTCGGAATAAAGTTGTATTGGAATAAGTTCATTGTGCCAAAATAAGAAAAAATAATTAATTTTGTATTATTTTTTTTTTAATTTTTATACTAGGATTTACCTGTTAGTAAGAAAATTTTGTGTAGTAAAATGAAAAAATTGTTTTATACCTTTTACACAGAAAAACATTTTTAAGACCAAATAATTAAAAACAATCATTTTGTGTCAGTGGGAATTTTGTTATTTAGTAAGGTTATACAACAAACAAAACACTTCTTAAAGTGGACTCGGCTTTTTTCCTCAAGTATGTATTGAAGATAGTGGAATAATTTCTTTAATCACCCGGGGTTGTGAGGAGGGGGGGGGCGGGGTGGAGGGTAGCTTTTCAATTAGTATATTGCTGTATAGCAGTTTTCACGTTGTTACAACCCTGCTTGAGTAAAATTGTACAGGCTAAATTTCTTGAGAAGCTAAAGCTTTTCCCCCCCTTCAAATTTTAAAAATGGCCACATACCCCACTGAATGTCGAGATAAGTTTTAGCCCTGTGGTAGGTGGCAGCAGATATGTTAAGCTCCATGATAACTTTAGCCCACTCTCCTTGTACATGTAATTTTCTCTTTTTTTCTGCGGTGTGTTCTATCCTATGCAGATTAGCCAAAACATTTTGATATTCTTTTTCTGCATACAACAAATTGTCTTAATAATGTAGATTAGATACCACTTTGCGCTTTTATATTTCAAATTGAGATAATCCTTTTGGAGACAAAGATGGTACTGTATAATATCTGGGGTGAGGGGGTAAGATACTGAGCCTGATAAAATGATTTTTGTACAATTTTGGGTTTTGATTGTATTTATTGGAAATTGACAGCTTTTTGACATATGTCATCATGCTTATGAACTTCTTAGCATTAATGCATTTTGTGTTGTTTTGTGCCTTACAATGCCAAGTAAGAACATCAATTTTGCCAAGATTTCATGTTGTTGGAAGCCATTTCAAAAGGAGATTATTTGATAAATTGGAAAGTTATTTATAAATGTAGTTTGAGCAAATCTTGATGTTAACTACTGTATCTCTTAGTGAAAATCTTTTTTGACATATATAAGTATGTATATTTTCAAAATTGTTTATAACTTAAAGAAAAAACTGGTACAGTCAAGTACAGTACATACATACAGTAGATTAATCTTGTCAAAAAGAAACAATGTTGTTTTAGTGATTACTGTACATCCCCTTTACAAAAGGAAAATGAATGAAGAGTACACAAAGAAATATCATTCGAATAATGATCAAACATACAAATTGTGTTTTTGTGTTAAAGGGCTAGTTCAGTGGTCGAGCAAGTTTATCAGTTCAGTGGTCAAGCAAGTTTATCAAATGTGAAAGAGAACTTAAAAAAAGCAATATGGTAAACAAATCATTTAAAAATCTTATTCTGTTTAGGAAATATCCAAGTTTAAAACTGTTTTATCTTTAAAGAAATGACTGGTTAGTTATTCTACTATGGAAGGTTGGCGCCCTTATCCTTACATTAATAACAATTGTTAATGTATTTTGTAGAAAATATATTTAACTTTTTTCCTTTTCAGTTTTTTTCCCTCAAACTTTCTTCAGGTAGTAAATTATAATTATCCTTACAAGATTCTGTTTTACTACTTTCTGACATATCAATGGTTTTAAGCCTCAAAATCAAAGAACAAAATATGATAAAATACATAAAGAATTTAAGGAATCTGAGGCAGGTGACATCACAACTAGTCTGATTTCAGTCGTTTCTACACAAATGATACCAAGCTTCAAACTTAAATATCTCCTTAGCGCAATAAGATTGATGATTGCTTTCTTCACCATTTTGTTTTTATAAAGTCCTCTTTCATATGAGATGGGCTTGATTGACCACTGAACTAATTCTTTAATATGTAATGTATTATATGATACAGTATGTAATAAAGACTTCATCACCTGTAACTTCACTTGAAAATTCCATTCTCAATTACGAGGACAAACACTAACACTTGAATGACATTTTCAACTTGGTACATGGTTTACAAGATCAGTGGAATTTGGCAACTTACTTTAAATTTTGTTAATCTAGCTTTGAACTCAAATTAAAGCAGCGTGTATGTCTACATGTTATGTAATCCTTTAAACTACTTCTTGTCTACAGTATTCCAACAATTCTCAAGACTATGTGGAGAATATATCTACTGTACATATTTTCTAGACAAGAGGGAGACCAGTAATTTGTTCCTCTCTATGTGACGGTGTATATATATGATATGTGTATTATGTTTGTATGGAGGGTGTTATTACCCTAATCTTAAATCTAATCTCTTAAGTATCTTACAAATCCATAATCAAATCAAGTACACACTTTCTTATGCCTATTTTGTTGGTCTTTATCCAGCCCATTTCACAGCCACCAAGACCACCCCAAGATGTGGGTACCGATGATGAAGAAGATGACGAAGATGATGACGAGGATGGATCAGAGTCTTCAGAGGATGACGATGATGATGACAATAACCAAGATCGTGGAGTAGAAGGGTGAGGGGGATAGTTCATTGACCTTGATCTTTCATTGGTATACATCTTGCAGTTTATCTATAAACTTGCTTGAGAGTATTTTCATCTTTTCTTTGGTTTAAGGAAAATTCAAATATTACTCAAGCATGTTTAATTTTTTTGTAAAGTGGAGGGAGACATGTATCTTCTATAATCCATTAAAAGTACTGATGAAATGGTTTCAAAGTGTTGGATATGGCTTTAATAGATATATATCAGTGATTCTTAATAGGCGGCCAGTGGGCCAAATCTGTCCTGCCAGACAATTTGATCTGGTCCGCGAACAATAGTCAATATATAATGCAATACAGTGCATTGCATGTAAGATCAATCTGAATGAGAACAGTAAAAATCGCAAAATACTCATTTATTTTGGGGGTTTTCCTAAGCAGATCAGCTCACTAAATAAAATGTGATCTTTAGGTCCGCTATAAATTGGGCTCGCGGCTATAAATTGGGCTCGCGGCTATAAATTGGGCTCGCGGCTATAAATTGGGCTCACGGCTATAAATTAGGCTCGCGGCTATAAATTGGGCTCGCAGCTTGTCAAAGGAAGGTGGATCAGAGAACCGCTGACAACTGGCATACATCCTTGTAATCGCACATGCTCTCAACTTGCTTGTATTTAGGGATTGTTTTGACCGTTTTTGTTTGTCACATGATGCTGGTTTTGCCACTTGATTGGCCCACGGTCTGAAGCTGTTGTGAAATGATGGCCCTTTGAAAAATTTAATTAAGAACCCTTGATATATATATGATATGTATATTTATTCATAAGTATCTGTATGCAATAAGAAAAAAGTATTTCCATAAAGTTGTTTCCAAATTCTCTGTCTCAAGCTTTCTTAAAAGCTTAAAACAGCATTGTTTTCTCAGAAGAACACAGCATTGCATGGAAGCTTTGTTTGAACACTTTTTTGCTGGTGTGATTGTTTAGAAATGTGACAAAGATGGAATATTATGTTTTGCTCTGAAGCTAATGCACAGATGCCGGAGGATAGATTGTAGGTAAAAATAGCTGGGCGTATTACCTTCATGTGTAACGCACGTGTGATATATAATGCACTTGTCAAATATGTGACTCACCCCTACACAGCCCGACAAGGTGAGTCATTGCACCAAAGTGGGTGGACAAAACATGTACATTGACGCACCCCTTGGTCACTTAGGTGACTGGCATTATTTGTGAAATGACTTACCCCAAATCAATCACCTCTGTACAAAGTCAATAGGTCTGAAGTAAATTGACCCACCCCAGAGTCACTCTGGCGACTGACAATTTGGTACAATGTGAGTCACTACTTCATATGGCATTGACTCACCTTTGACTGACATTGCCCGGGGTAGTAGAGGTGAGTCATACAACTGACAAGTGCATAGCGCTCGTGAGATTACCGTTGTCATCTTCTCTCAGCACCATAGCAGAAGATTATGTCCATTCCATCCCTAAGCCGTTGTGAACCATTGTTTGGCCCATGAGGACATCTCTTATAGTGCTTTGTTGCCTAAACTTGTGTTTGACCTGGTCTTACCCCATGTGCTATTGTTTACCTCGCATTTTATGTATTATTACAAATTCCATATCATGCGTGAATTGTGCAGAGTAGCAAGAATCGCTTAGTATTTTATGGGTGGACAAGATTCCCCAGGATACAATTGGTTCATTATGGACTAGTGAAATTTGGCCCCCAGTATCCCATCGGCTCATTATGGACACTTGAAATTCGGCTCCCAGTATCCCATCGGTTCATTATGGACACGTGAAATTTGGCCCCCAGTATCCCATCGGTTCATAATGGACACGTGAAATTCGGCCCCAGTATCGCATTGGTTCATTATGGACACGTGAAATTTGGCCACTAGTATCCCATCGCTTCATTATGGACACGTGAAATTTGGCCTCCAGTATCCCATCGGTTCATTATGGACACGTGAAATTCGGCCCCAGTATCCCATCGGTTCATTATGGACACGTGAAATTTGGCCACTAGTATCCCATCGCTTCATTATGGACACGTGAAATTTGGCCCCCAGTATCCTATTGGTTCATTATGGACACGTGAAATTTGGCGCCCAGTATCCCATCGGTTCATTATGGACATGAAAATTTGGCCCCCAGTATCCCATTGCTTCATTATGAACATGTGAAATTCAAGTATTTGAGATGATAGTTTTCCGGAAACTATTGATTCAGATTTTAAACTGCATATTTTATTTTGTAGGGCCTACGATCCAGCTGAATACGAGAATTTGCCGGTGGGCTCTGAGATTAAGGAATTGTTCCAATACATCACACGGTATACGCCACAAACCATCGAGCTCGAGCATAAATTAAAGCCATTTATTCCAGATTACATTCCTGCAGTTGGAGATATAGATGCTTTCATCAAAGTAAGCTCATTGAAAATGAATCTAAAATTTATTGACAGTGAAAGGGGACATATAATTTAATATGCTAAAAATCTCTTTTGTTTCCTCACAAGGAACCCCCGATATTTGTTTTGCCTACCCTCTCCCACAATTTTTGATTGTACCTTCTTTTTTCTAAAAGTTTATTTTCAATTATTTTTCGCTTGATTCCAAACCAGATACATGTGAAATTTAGTGTCTATGGGCATTTAGAGACAATATCAACTGAATTGCTTTAAAGCATTTTAGCTTTGATAATAAAAGTAGCTATAATTTTTTTAATTAAAAAAATAAATCAAAATCAAATAAAAAGCGACTATTTTTACAACTATTGAATTTTCATGCATTATATGCAAATTTGTATCCAATTTTGTGGAGAATTCGTTGCGGAAATCCTGATATTTTCTTACGTAAATGCTTTGTTTTTTGATTGTCTGTCATTATTCTTTGAAGGGGTATAGCAAATCTGACCAAATATTTTTGAGTGTCTACTGTACCCCTATTAAATTGTAGCAGGTGTGGACTTTCTCTTCATTTTAAGGAAATGAGATTTGGGAATTTTTTTCAAAGAATTACATCAAGCTTTTGACCTGTCTTCCCATTTATAGATCAAACATTCATACTATACTGAAAATTTCTAACTTTGTTCAGAACTTAGAAACTAAAATAACCAAAATTTCCAAGACCTTGCCACCCAAAACTCAAACTCAAAAAGGCTGCTCAACCTTAGAAGTACCTTACAATGAATCTGTAACTTTTAATGAAACTGAAAGGGGACAGCTGATTCATTATGAAAAAAGTTTTCAGACAATTTTCTTTGGTCCTTTACAAGGAGGCCCGTTTTCTGATTTGCATTTAAAAAAGAGTTAAATCCTCTGGATGGGACAGCAGTCCATCACAGGTTAACTCCCCAACCTGGACAAAACTGGTATTTATTTCACAGTTGAGTGAATTGGGGCAATTGATGCTGGAGCAAGTCATAGATCAAACATTTATAACACACTGAAATTTTGTTAACTTCAGTTCAGAACTTAAAAAGTAAAATAACCAATATTTCCAAGACCTCTCCACCCAAATCTAAAACTCAAAAAGGCTGCTCAACCTTAGACGCACATAGACCTTACAATGAATCTGTAACATTTACTGAAACTAAAAGGGGACAACTGATTCATTATGACAAAAGTTTTCAGACAATTTTCTTTGGTCCTTCACAAGGAGCTGTGATTTCTGATTTGCATTTACGAAAACTTAAATCCCATCAAGCCTTGAGGGCTTATACTCGGTTCCATGGTGCTAAGCATATGACAGTATTTGACTCCCCTGGATGGGACACCAGTCCATCACACTTTAACTCCCCAACTGGAGAAATTGGGACTAAAGTGTCTTGCTTATGGACACAGGGCAGCCCAGATTCGATCCCCAGGCATGTGAGACCTCGTTATTTGTAACAGAATTCCGCTATTTTGAAAATCATAATTCGTTAATTACGTCATTTGTTCCATTTTTAATGTTCCGATGAATATATAACAAAGTTTTTAAGTATATATTTAAAAAAAAGTATATTCATTTAAATTTAGGTAGGAAGTCATCTCCATAGGTTTTGACAAAATGACATGATTTCCTGGCATGTCGTCAACTTTAAGACATGATTAGACTCGAATATACACTGAGCTGATTGTATAGTGTAGGGATTTGTATTGTGTAATTGCGTGGTGAGATCCACTTACAATTTGTTGCTAAGGAAATTATTTTATTGCAAATCTCGGGTAGTGTTACAAATAGGACACAAAACTCATGATCTCGGAAATGGTGTCAAAAATTAATGGGGATCAGAAAATTAATGGTGTGATTTGGACTTGAAAGTCTCATGGTAGAACGATTTTTTTTAAACTTAGCATTGTTTTGAGGTGACTTTGGTGTACTTCCGAAAGTTGTGGTAACAAATTTTCCGTTATATTTACAATTTCTCACACATGCCTGAATCGCGGTACCTTTCGAGTACCAGACCGACGCCCTAACCTCTGGGCTACTGCACTATTAAATTGATTTGTCTGCTGCCCCCACAATCATTCTGACAGCCCTCTTAGTGATTTCATTTTTCATTCTACATTGTTTAAACTCAATTTTTCTCAATTCTTTTTAGATAACCAGACCAGACAAGAAAACAGATTCCTTGGGTCTGAATGTCTTGGACGAGCCGTGCGCCAAACAGTCGGACCCCACTGTGCTCGACCTGCAGCTCAGAGCCATCTCAAAGCAGACAGCTACAAAGGCTGTACAAGTGCACAGCATAGAGAATGCCAGCAAGAACCCTAAACTGATTCATGGCTGGGTGCAGAGTATCAATGAGCTACACAAGTACAAACCACCTCCGACTGTGCATTATACAAAGTGAGTATATGATCGTAAAACAAGGCTTTTCTATGTTAAAAGATTAGTTCAGTGGTCAAGCATGTTCATCTGATATGAAAGAGAACTTCAAAAGAAACAAAATAGTGTAGAAAGTGTTTAAATTTTTTATTCCATTAAGGAGATTCAAGTTTAAAGCTTTCTCTTATCTGTGTAGAAATGACTGGTGTAGTAAGTCTACTATGGAAGGTTGGCATCTACATCCTCACATTCTTAAGAATTGTTAAGAAAGTTTATTTAATCTTTTTACTATTAAATTATTTTCTTTAAACTTTCTTCAGGTGGTATATTATAAATACTGTTCCTAGATTCAGTTTTACTACTTTTTTTGACATATCCTATGATTTTTAAGCCACAAAATTGCAGGACAAATTATGACCGAATACTTAAAGACTGAGGAATCTGAGGCTTTGACATCACAACTAGTCTGATTACAGTTTGATACCAAACTGTAAACCTAAATAACTCCTTAACAGAATAATGTTTTTTAACGCTTTCTTCACTATTCTCTTTCTTTTCAATTCCTCTTTCATATAAGATAGAATTGCTTGACTCGTGAACTAATCCTTTAAATAGTTAGATAGGATTAGTTCAACGGTCAGACAAGACTACAGCATAGATTACTGCATGGGCAGGACTTGCCTACCGAAAGTGGGGGCAAAGTCAAAATTGGGGGGTGGGCAAAACCACAAAATCATGCTAAGATGCAAAAACTTTTGAAAAAAAGTGTGGGGAAAGTTTGCCCCCTCATCCTTATTAAATCCTGCCTATGGATTACTGTGTGAGAAACATAGTGAAGAAACTACTTTCCTATCTTATTCTGTGTCAGACATTTAATTACAGTTGTGCACAGTTTTCTTTAAAGCTATATTCATGTGAATTTTCATGTATGTGATTGAGGACTGTTTAATACAGAACCAAATTGATGAAAAAAACATATCTTATTCTGCTTAAGAGTTAGTGCACTTCAAAGTTTCAAGCTTGTTGTAGTTTACAGTGTGATGTCATACTTGCAGACCCAAGACATTTAAGAATGTTTTTTATTAAAATTCTATTTAAAAAGTAGTTTTTGTTTACTTAGAGCATAAGCAGATGACAAGGCATGCTCATTTAAAGTGCATGTTATACCCATTTCAATATTTAAACAAAAAAATGTTTCCTATAATTTAGACAGGCAATGGAATTTAATTGTGTCTGGTTGATTTGAAAACCTTTTTTTAAGATTGGTTTTATTTTTAATTAAATTTTTTGAAAAGTATGCAATTAATTTGTCATCTTTTTCTCCGAAAATCATAATCTGTAGGACAATGCCCGACATAGATACTCTGATGCAGGAGTGGCCACCAGAATTTGAAGATCTGCTGAACAAAGTGGGCATTCCGACGGCAGACATCGACTGCAGCCTGGAGCAGTACGTGGAAATGATCTGCGGGATCCTGGACATCCCTGTCTACCAGAGTCGGATCCAGGCATTACATGTCCTCTTCACTCTTTACTCAGAATTCAAAAACTCGCAGGTTTGTGTTAATTGCTTCAATAGTTGGTACGGGAATTGATGTGGTGGGGTTGGTGTGGAATAAATGTCTTTAGTTGGCAAAGAACATAGAGCAGTTTACTATACTTGGATGACAGTAGTTAGGTTTTCACTGTCCACTGAAGATCAGTAGGTATGAAATAAAAACTTACATAGGGACCCACATTCCTTCCAGGATGTCGGTGTTCAAGTTTGCACGATTATGATAATGAACATAATATAAAATGAATCTCTATTATCATTTAAACAGTATTTCAAGACATTGGCAGAGGAGAACAAGTTGGACAACAAATTGAAGAAGAGGCCGGGAGAGGGAGAGGCGGCAGGAGGGGCGGAAGATATAGATGATACAGAGGGAGTGGTCTTCTAGCTATTGCATTATGGGACAGTTGAAACATTTGTCGCGATGGAGCCCTTTGCATTGCTTACTCTTTTTTTTCCGTTTATGGCTGAGAAATACTTGGTTTGTACTTAATTGAACTCTTTGCAGACTGAAATTGATGTCTTGTTTTGATCTCCAGCTTGATTGGGCTTCTATTAACTCGTGTCATACTGAACGGGTGAAACCAAGACATTTTACCCTGGTCATACTTAATAGTGAAACCCAGGCCGCCTTTCCTTCCCTGTCTGACAAGGAGTAATACGCCCCATTTTTAATGTATTAAGTTTTGTGTTATTATTACTTTTATTAGTTCAAGTTGTTTAAAAGAAATGTTGAAAAATATTGCCTAAGTTACTGGGAAAGACCCTCAAAGTTTTTTTTCCCAGCTTTTACCTCTGGTATGTTTGAATTCAGTAGGACTTAAAACAGTGCTTGCACACTGGGTTTGTATGGTGCACATTTTTTTCAAATTTCTTGTCAATGGAATAGCATATTAACAATTGAAAGGTTAGGCTGTCCGTCAAAACATGTTTTGTAATAGTTGTTTTATCTCCATTGCTAAATACGCATTACAGAGAAGGAATTTATCCACCAATATGAAACTGACACTTTTCAGCATTTAGGGAGCTTCTTTCAAACTCTTTCATCTGGTAATGGTTATTCTGTTTTGGTTTTATTGACAAAGAAAGGTTGCAATCGAGCAGTTATTACCTGGCACCCAATTGATTATACTTCTGAACATTCACATCAATATTTGAACCCTTCAAAAAGAACAAAGCCTTGATATTTTGTACACCTTGGTTATTTGTATGTGTGCTGTAAATACTATCAGATTTGTATATATTTATTGTCAGTTTTGTATCAAGTAAGCAAGTACGATTCTTTGTCAATGGGTAACCTGTCAGTAGTGTTCACACTAAGGTTTATTTAATTTTATTTTTTGAGGGGGGGGGGGGATTTTTCCCCCTTGTGTAATTTTGGAGGGGGGGGGGATTTTGAAAACAGGAGGATTTTTTTTGAGAAATAACTGAAATACCAAAAGTGACCTAATGATACCACTGAAAATGCCAAACTATGGCTGCAAAAAGCCAAATTTGACATTTTGGGGGGAAATTTGGCCTTTGATTTGATATTTTTTGGCATTTTATTTGAACAAAATTTGCAGGAATTTCCCCCCTTAAATGATTTTTTAGTGTGAATTTGATATGTTCGGGAATCCCGCACCTTTATGTGAACACTGCAACCTATTATATAGTTTCGTCGTAAAATATAAGAAAGACGTTTACAAAGAAGTATTGTTATTAAGAGATTCTTATAGAATTGAAATTTTGGGTTAGCAATTATAAGTGAAATGGAAATGATTTCTTAGACTCTGAAATTGTAGTTTACACAAGATTTTAGTACAAATAGCAGAGAATGGAGCGTCCGTGACATGGTGACATTTTGTGACAAATATCATTGCCCAAAAATCTGTGACAATTTAAAAAAATTGTAACAAAATGAAGATAAACAGGTGTATTCAAATTTGTCTTTCATTTTGTGACATGTTTTACCCTTTCACTCACACTCGTTGGTAATCTGATGTTGCATTTAGTGGTGGATTCCATTTTCTATAAGCCAGACAACCAAATAATCATTCTATGAGTATCACTGGTCATGTGTGGATCTATGACAATCAAATGTGACAAAGGCAAAACTGATGTGACATTCTGTGCAAAAGGTGCCAAAAATTATGTGACATTTGAGACATTTATGTGACAAATTTGAAATTTTGTGTTGTGACATTTTGTGACAAGCCATCAAACTTCACTCCATGGGAATAGTTTTGTATCGATACTTACATCATAGTAAGAGGGTTCGACCACTCACTTGAACAGCTTCCCAGAACAAACCAAAAACTTTGTTAGGACAACCAAAAAATTTGTTAGGACAACCATCATTTTTGCAAGTTCTGTCCTGTAGACAACTTATTTTTCAACAGAAATTGTATTAAGTATAAACCCAGGGCAATCATATTATCTTCCTGGGCAACCATTAATTTAGGAACCATACCCAGCAGGCAAGTTGGGGCTTAACATCCTCAGTGAAGTTTTAAAACTTAACAACCAATGAGGCCATCTGTGTAATGTAATGGCGGCTATACTGATGATAGGCGTAAGTGTTGCTGCTGTTAAACATGTACATGCTAAACATTACAGTCGTTTCATGTTTATGAAATAAGATTTAAAAGAACAGCGGTGATCAAATAAGTCTCTGGTGAAGTGATATTATTGTTTTACTTAAAGTGATGTAAATTTGAAACATATAGTAAAATAAATTACCTTATTTCAAATTTTGACATGCTTTTGTGTCAATTATTGTAAGATCATGAAATTTCACAGTTTATCAATATTGTCTTAGGAAGAAACTTTAAAATTGTATTTCACTTTTAGGTATATGCCAGGGAAACCACATGTAAGTCACAATGACTTGTTTTCAGTGTGTAACCCGATGAATTTGCCAGGATGGAAAGTGAATGAACACCAGGTTAAGACCCTGCTTTTTTCGAGAAGTGTTTAAAGAACCAGGCAGGAGGTGAAACTCCTATCATCAGGACCAATGGCTTTACGTCCCCTCCGAAGGACGGTGAGCACTACCCAACCATTGGCCACTTTCCACATGGGTTGGGTGGGGACAAGGTGTGATGCAGAAGACAAACCTCTGTGCTTGATGTCAACGTATATCGTTCTGCATATCTGTGGAAAAATCGCTGGTTAAATCACCATTGGACTTGAACCTGGAACCTCCAGCATCTCAGTCGTATGCTCAGCCGAATGAGCTACCTGCCTCACTTGTTGGATTACAAGAATCAAGTCTTGGAAATCCTTGCTAACGGGCCAACCTGGTTAGCGGGAATGCCTTTTACCTTAGCTGGAACAAATCAATCATCAAAAACAAAAATTCAAATGTGAAAAATTGTTTCCACAACATAAAACATGCATTTTGAAGGCTAAAATGCATACAAATTCTTTAATTTCCTGGTTCTTCGCCACACTATTAAGCATGTTTGCTATGCAAACAATTAACGGGAACAGCAGCCATTACTTCTGTATATTTGTTGAACCATTTGCAAGGTAATCAATCTAACCCTAACAAGAATATTTTTCTTCATTTTTACCAAGCAATGACGTAAAATATAAGTTTCAAAAATGGGAGAGCTGAATTCCCAAATACCTGAGGCTTTTCCATCTTTGTGTTGTTTTGCTTAAATGTACATTGAAATTGCTTCTTTTTTTTTAAAAAGGGGCCAAAAGTGGACTTTCTGAAAAGTGGACAGGGAGGAGAAATTGTCCTTCCCTTGCAGATTCGCTGCTTTGTCTCATTTTCAAGCAACTTTGATGTAAAAATTGATCAAATGTTATGCTGGTGACCTGTATATTTTTGTCAACCTTTTATGCCCTTGTGATCCATGCAGAACTGCATGAATGCATTGTTCAATTGTGCCATAGTTTTTGTCTTGCACACTGAATTAAAGGCACACCAGGCAGTACCTCAGTGGTAGTAATAAGTCAAGTACCCACTGTACACGCATTAGTTGTTGGTCACGAACCCACTGTACATGCGTATTTACTATGGGACATTTGTCATGTGTACACTGGGTTGTTAATGTTAGCGATGCTAGCTACAGAAAAAAAATACTTTCTTATATTCTCTACTTGCAGACATGACAGATGCTCCAAATCTTATTCACGTAACCAGGTGCTAAAATTGTACACAAAAAACAATTCTTATACGAATTCTAGTGTCAAATCTCTTAAATCTTAGTGATATTTTTCTCCACAAATGAACCATTTGTGATGCATCATTATATGTAAAGGCACAGCTTTTTCTGTATGCAGTATATGGAGCCTTGTTAGCTCTGTGAGGCTGGCCAATCAATAAACGTCAGCAATCACGAACAAAAATGAAAACGTCAGCTGATTACAAACAAAAGAAAATAGTAAATGTCTGTCATGATAAAAAAAGGCCATGCTTGAAATGGAGCATTACAATTGTTAGCTACCTCGGTGGTAGAAAGTCAAATTTGTATTTCAATGGTACTACTAGATTTGTTTCCCTGCATGAATGTGTTGTCCTTGAGTTCTTAACACTTTACTCCAGTTTCCTCAGTCTAGTCGGCTGTGAAATGCGTGCCACCATCGTTGGGTAGTTGACCTGTAACGGTTTATTGTCCCGTCAAAGGAGAGTCGCCGACCGTCCTGTTTGCATCACAGAAAAGGGGATAACGATCGACCTTCTGGGCCCCGTTGGGTTTACTCTATTTCAAAAACTTGTACACGGATTGACACCACCAGGGAGCTTCACAAATGATAACTCCTTGATATACATGTACCACTAAGAGCAATCGTATGGTGTAACAGAAGTTTGTCTTGTCAATAGCTCCCTTGGTTTAAACTAAACCTTTTTAAGTTTAGATACGACAATGAGAAAAATAATGGTTTTACAACTTTATTCAAAAGCTCGTTTTCTTTATCAATGAAATACTTTTAAAAGTATAAAGGTGGAATTAAATACAGCATTTGTGTGTATGTGAAAAACGAGAATAAAAATCTTGATTAATAAAGTACTGCAAAGTTGTAATCATACTATATATACTTTCTGACTCCTAAATTAATCCATTAAAGGATTAGTTCAGGGGTCAAGCATTATTATCTTATAAGAAAGAGGACCTCAATAGAAACAAAATGGTGAAGAAACGCTTCAAAGATCTTATTCCATTAAGGAGATATTTAAGTTTAAAGTTTGGTATCATTTGTGTAGAAACGACTGAAATCAGACCAGGTGTGATGTCATAGCCTCAGATTCCTGAAAGTTTTATGTATTCTATCATATTTTGTCCAGCAATTTTGTAATTTAAAAAGCATGGGATATGTCAAAAAAGTAGTAAAACTGAATCTAGGAAGGTTATTTATAATGTAACACCTGAAGAAAGTTTGAGGGAAAATAATTTAAATACTGAACTTCTTTAAAATACATAAACACTTTGAGGGATCTGAGGCTGTGACATCATAACTAGTCTGATTTCAGTCTTTTCTATAGAAATGATGCCAAACTTTAAATTTGAATATCTCCTTGATGGAATAAGATTTTTGAACGCTTTCTTCACCATTTTATTTCTTTTGAAGTCCTCTTTTGTATAAAATGGACATGCTTGACCACTGAACTAATTCTTTAAATAACGTTAACTTTCCTAAAACTCCACTGGTTACTCAATTTTGCTTGTTATTAAAAATGCCTGAAAAAGTGAAATTATAAACAATATCATCTTTGTACACTTATCTGATACCGAACCATTTTATCTTCACAATTACTTTCTCATGATGATTTTACAGTACTTGCCATGCTTTGTACACTACAGTAAATAAGAAAATAACCTTCAAACAGCTTATGATGATCATGAACAAATGTTAAAATTGCATAGTTTACCAAGGAACCCAAATACCTTGTTAAGTTTTATTCAACTTTCTACGGAGGCTGTCAGTTGCAAAGCTCAGGGTTCAAGCTAGGGATGGGAGATTGCCAAAGAATGCACACTAGTACCTCAATGAGAAATGACTTCTTACACTTTCAAGGTCAAATTCATTGCTCTGACAAATAATTTGTTTAATCCCCAAAATGCTGTCATCTCGAAGTCTTCCCTTAGCTTCAATGTGAAGAAATTATTACCTGAAAATATACAACTTTCCTTCATTCACCAGATCACTTCCAAAAACAAATATTTTCTGAAAAAGTTCCTTAAAAACAATGAATACAAATTTGCAGCATTCCTCACTAAAAGAGTTGAAGTTTTGTTTTTGTGTCAAAAGGGTAGATAATAACATGAACAGGTTTGGCAATATAAAAATAATTAGTTTAATATAAAGAATACCACAACATTATGATGAGGTAAATAATCAATGGCAGGAATTCTAAAATGATGGATAATATAAATATTATACAACTTGTCTTATTCACTCTATTAATCTTATACAAGTACTGTTATGTAATTCTACCAAAAGGAGGTCGTTTGAGCTAAACAACTTTAACATTAATGCCTATTTACAACATAATTACAATCTGCAAGAATGCATATTTGAATTAACTTTTAAGTGGAAAAAATATACCATATTTGACATAATAAGCGCCCGGGCGCATATGAAAATAGAATTGCACCCATTTTTTAGGCCCAAAGTTTCTTCCTAATAAGTGCCCTTGCTCCGGGTGGCATATAGTGTGCTATTCAACTACATTGTGTGAACTGGTTCAATACTATAGCTCAACAATAACCACCAGAAAAAAATAATATGAGCATCAGATGCAAAATAAGCAAATGTAACAAAACTTATTTTAAGTTTTCAAATTAATTAAATGAACTATGTGAATAGTCAAAAAAAGTTGGGTGGGTGCTTATTAGAGCAGGGGAGTAATAGAGCAGGGGGCTTATTAGAGCAGGGGAGTAATAGAGCAGGGGCTTATTAGAGCAGGGGTGCTTATTAAAGCGTGGGTGCTTATTAGCGTGGGCGCTTATTAGAGCAGGGCGCTTATTAGAGCGGGAAGCGCTTATTAGAGCAGGGGGCGCTTATTAGAGCAGGGGGGAGTAATAGAGCAGGGGGCTTATTAGAGCAGGGGGCTTATTAGAGCGTGGGCGCTTATTAGAGCGGGGGCGTTTATTAGAGCAGGGAGGCGTTTATTAGAGCAAGGGGAGGCGTTTATTAGAGCAAAATCAATGAAAGTATATGAATAACCTTTTCTTCATGCAGCGTTCTTTACATGAAGTGGGCATGACCCCTCAATAATTTGCAAGTTGATGTTTTTTCAAACATTAGTATTTGCATATTTCACAAGAAAGATTTTACTTGTTGGCCTGGAAGGGGGGGGGGGGGGGTACTGCACATTCCCCTATCCTCAATATCAAAGGTGTGTTCAATGCCCTGTTTGGTTGGACATCTTCTACTCAAATATATTGATGTCTTTAAAAGTGATTACAATCTGCAAGAATGTTATGCTTAAATCTGTTAAAATGGGACAAAATATGATACAATATGAATAAACAATATGAATAAAGAGCAAAATCGTTGAAAGAATATGAATAACATTTTTTAAGCAGCAAAGTCTCAAGCACAAAATCTGCGTAATATTCAGAGGCACTTGATATGAATAACACGAAGAACATGTAAATGCTGTATTTCTAAACAGTATGAAGAGCAACTCTTTTAATCTCTCATTCCTTAATACAAATTCCTACACCAGATCTCTTCTCTCCTCACTATCCTCAATCTCAGACCTTTTCGAAAACAATTCTTCCTCAAACATCATCACCTTCCTCTGCAACAACAACCTCTTCCACCACATTTAACTCCCCCTCCCCTCCCTTTCTATACCTAACCTTACCTTACCAATTTTTTTTTTTTCCTTCTGCTTTAATGAGTCCCCCCTTATCTCCCTTCCATCTCCTCACTATCCACCATAATTTATTAACACCCTCTTGGCACATTTGACTCTGACTGTCGCGGTGCCATTAAACATCAACAAACCAAACCAAACGTTATACAAATTAATAACCAAGTATTAGAGAACACTGATTTGTTGATGTAGACCGTTGTTTAACAACCACAAAACTTAATTCTTTATGAAAATTTAATTAAAATTAACATCAACAAAATACATTATTTTTGCTTGATTTTTTTACTCATCTAGACTCTACATTTCTTAAATAATTTTGTAAAATGATTTAAAAAGTAATGACTAGTAAAATGGTCAAATCACAACAATTTGTATCTTGGTTGAGATTGGAAGTGTGCTTAAAGGAGACATACATTCTGATATAATCCTTATGTCATATATTAGAGGATAAAAATATACACCAACTACCACAAACAGCAAGTCAAAATCTCATTCCTATCTCAAGTTATCCATCTTTAAAGTCAACACATGGAGACTTGCCATTTTGCTCAATTCTGTATTGAAAGCTTGTGAATGATGACATTTTTTCCCCAACAGAGACCAAGAAATGTAATGTATTTCTTTATAACTGTATATTATGTTTTATTCCAAAATTATGTGACAAAGTTTTATCAGCATGTTTGACATTTTCATGTGTACACCTAAATGTCCTTGACCCTTACAAAAGAAAAACTATTTTTCATAACCTAGAAATCTTGAGATAAATTATAAAAGAAATACAAAGCATTCCAACATCCTGCTGGGCTGATGACATCATAATCTGCATGTTTTATAATCAAAATGGCAGCTCAAATCGTACTATTTAGTAGTACGATTAAAGATTTTAAAAATTATACAAAACATGTTAGATTTCTTCGAGATTTATGAAACTTGGTCAGAAGATTTGTTATTTTGTTTCTATCATATAAAATAAGGATTATGTCAGACTATATGTCTCCTTTAAATCAATTATTCTGAAATGTATTAAAATATATATATATAGAGCAGTAATTTTCAAATTGATGTGAATAACATTTTTCATGCAGAAAAGTACTTTAAACAAAGATTGCATAATATTTAATGGAACTTCTTATGGATAACAAATTCAGAGGTTAATGATGTTTGTGATTTGCAAAGAAAACATCACGAAAATGCCAAATGTGAATATTTACTAGATACACGCTTACGTCCCAAGTTAAAAAACAATTTTTATGGCAATGCACAACCATGTATTTTATAACACCTGACAGACTCAGGGAAAGTAATTTGTACAAATGATTTTGGTTGGGAAATCATTGATAAGCTGAATTTGTAGAGGTACTTCCACAAAAGTTGCCTAGTTTAAAAAAATATTTCTCATAAATAACAAACTCTTAAGTAAAATCCCTTCAAGCCTCAAGGGCTTACAGAGCTGGTGCTTAAACCCAGTTTCCATGGTGCTACGTGGATGTAAGTACTTGAATCTTCCTGGATGGGACACCAGTCCATTGCAGGCAACCTCCCTATCTGAAACTGGTATTTATTTTACAGCTGAGTGGGATAAAGTGTCTTGCTCAAGGACACAGACGCAGCTGAGATTCCATCCCGGAACCTTTGGAGTACAAGACTGATGTGCTATCACTGGGCTACTGCACTCACAGCAAATTCCAAGGTAACTAATAATCATTTTGAACAGAACAGAAATACCAAACATGAACATCTACTCCATACATATTACTTGCCATGTCAAAGAACACGTTTGATGGTGACGTACATCACTATTCTATTAAAGGATAAGTTCAGTGGTCAAGCAAATCTATCTTATATGAACAAGGACTTCAAAAGACACAAAGTAGTGAAGAAACCATTCAAAATCTTATTCTGTGGAGGAGATATCAAAGTTGAAAGTTCAGTATCATTTGTGTAGAAATGACTGAAATTAGACTAGTTGTGATGTCATAGCCTCAGATTCCTGAAAGTCATTATGTACCTATCATACTTTGTCCTGTGATTTTGAGGCTTATAAACCATGGGGTATGTCAAAAAAGTAATAAAACTGAATCTAGTATGAGTATTTATAATATATCACCTAAAGAAAGTTAAAGGAAAAAAAAATTAAATAGAAAAAAATTTAAATAGACTTTCTTTAAAATACATTGACAATTGCTAAGAATGTGAGGATGAGGACACCAACTTTCCATAGTAGACTTACTACACCAGTCATTTCTACACAGATAAGACAGAGCTTTAAACTTGAATATCTCCTCAATGGAATAAAATATTTTAATGCTTTCTTCACCATTTTGTTTCTTTTAAAGTCCTCTTACATATAAGATGTACATGCTTGACCACTGAACTAATCCTTTAAAGCTTGGGAGATTTTTTCAAATTAAGAATTGCATAGTTAATGAACTTTGTCGAACCCTATATAACAAATTACTGCATTTTCCCAATGGATGAACTAGAAGGCATTCAAGTTTTGGTCTGCTATTAAGAAACATCTTATGCAAATTAGATAAAAATGTAAGGCTGCAAAGGGCCTCGAATACATAATGCTCTGGTAATGGTATAATAAAGATATCAATTCTACCCACGATTTTTGGGGGTTATGCAAATAACAAACTAAAGCTACTAAATTTATTTTAATTTTTAATTTTTTTTTTTACAAAAATTGACTTAGTAGGTACGAATATCACACTTCAACATCTTAAAAGGCTATGACAATTGTACTTATTCTGAATTACAAATTCTGAGGTAACTAATGATATTTGTGATCTTCAGAGAAAACATTGCAGGAATTTATGCCAAACATGAAAAATTACTTGATACATTACTTACCAAGTTGAAGAAAAAACATATTTCTATTGATTATAGTCGTCAAAATAAAATATATAATTTATTTTAATAAAAGTAAACTTAGTCTGTACTTAGTCAAACTTGAACATCTTAAAATACTATAAAAACATTTCCGCGCAGAAAAATGTACATATCACAACTCACATTAACTGGAAAAAACTGAGAAAAAAAATGCAACTTTTTAATCATGAGGTAATTGTTCTGAATAACAATTCCACTGAAGTCTGATAGTTTTATCAGATAGCAAAAAGGAGAATGGTAATTAAATGGAAAAACTTTTACAAAAAAATATAAATCTCAAAAAATATTTATTTTTCACTAAACCATATTCCTAAACGACTTATCAAACTTGGAAGTATTTCTGTTGAATGTGAAAACAAACCACTTTTTGATAAAAATTTAACCGAATTTGTACAAATATTAAGCTTGAACACCTTAAAATGCTATGAATAACGTTTCCGTGCAACAAAATGTACTTATCACAACTTATGTTAAAATAATTGATAAAAACTATTTTTAAGATAGCAGAATAATTCTCAGACACGCTCATTGTACACTTTAAAGATGACATTAAAAATCATTTCCTCCACTTCAAGACTTTTAAAAAATTGATGAAAATTCTACTTTTGATACCTTGAAACATCAAATATAATATTAATAATCATTCTGCTGGAATTCCTAAATAATTTGTTTCTTTCAACTCCTATAATTTGACTCAAAAATATCAGGAGGGGTACCAAACCTGAAGCTACGAGCTGACCAGATGAAACTTTAACTTGCGTCTGTTTCCAGAATACCACACATTCCTCATCTCATCTCTTGAAATTCTTTGGGCAAGTCTGGCTTGGTGTATGCCCTCAGCACCTGCAGGTACGTATTCCGCATCGCAATGGATAGTTTCCTTCTGGTGCGGGTCAGGTCAATCATGAAATTGGGGAAGAGTCCCTTGTGATTTCGCAACCTCACCAAAAAAGCTTTCACACATAACCTTTTGAAAAAAAATAAAAAATAGATTTGTTAGTCAATTGAGAACTAGTTTAAAGTGTAAATACTTAGCATCAAATCAGCTACTTCTTCTTGTGTCACTACACATTCCTACATGACTTGTCCTTCTCCTTAAAATTGTGTTCCCGCAAATCAGAACCACAAACTTACTGTATCAAATAATGAGACCACTTATCTTAATTAAAACAATCACTCAACCACACAATAAGAACTTCATCCATTGCTAATATGATACTCAACACCAACTTCCACAACAATTCAGGACCAAATGGAGAACTAGTATAACGGAGCCATTGATAAGGGAATTTTGATCCTAATTACTTGTGGTTTTCAGATTGAAGATAATAAAGAGAAAAAGTCTGACCCGATCTGCATATTTTTCAGGTTGGGTCTGACTGTTTGAAACTTTAAGGAGCAGAACAACTAATATCCATTTGACTACAGATGTCATGTGAGTTATTCATTTAACCACAGATGTCATGTGAGTTATTCATTTAACCACAGATGCCATGTGACTTATCTAATTGACCACAGATGTCATGTGACTTATCTAATTGACCACAGATGTCATGCAACTTATCCATGGCTTGTCCTTCTCCTTAAAATTGTGTTCCCGCAAATCAGAACCACAAACTTACTGTATCAAATAATGAGACCACTTATCATAATTAAAATAACTGCTCAACCACACAATAAGGACTTCATCTATTGTTAATTTGATACTCAACACCAACTTCCACAACAACTCAGGACCAACAGGAGAACAAATACAATGGAGCCATTGATAAGGGAAATTTGATCCTAATTACTTGTGGCTTTAAGAATAATGAAAATAAAGGGGAAAAGTCTGACCCGACCTGCTTATGTATCCGGTCGGGTCTGACTTTGAATTTTTAAGGAGCAGAACAACTAATGTAAGTCACTGCATAACACAGGTTCTGGCACATGGGTTAAAAATCATCAGATGGCAGACAAGTAGGTGTTCAATCGTCTAGGGGGGGGGGGGCTCTCTTCAGTTGTATAAATTGTCGACATTGGTGTCATAGCCCCATTTCTACACAATGGTCTTGCATCTTCCCACACCAACCAACCCTGAGGCGGTTAAGACATTGCCAGGTTGGCCATGGCTCACTAGCTCATGGAGGCAGATATGGGTTGAAAGACAGTTTGTGAGGTAAGAATTGAAGTTGGGATCAAGTAATGATAGAGATAGAATAAGATTTTGTCTTGCTGTTTTTGGTAGTTGGTTAAGATTTGTATCCTCTATCATATGAAATAATGATTGCATCAGACTTTGTCTCCTTTAAAGATAAATAACTTGAGATAGGAATCAGATTTTGACTTGCTGTGTTTGGCAGTTGGTTAAGATTTGTATCCTCTATCATATGAAATAATGATTGCATCAGACTTTATGTCTCCTTTAAAGATAAATAACTTGAGATAGGAATCAGATTTTGACTTGGTTAAGATTTGCATCCTCTATCATATGAAATATTGATTGTGCTTTATGTCTCCTTTAAAGTTGTGGTCACTCTAAAACCACAACCAACCACTTCCCCTTCACTCAGAAATGGGGTTGGGGATTAGCCTCAAATTTTTTGGTGACCCCAAAAAAGTTATGAAAAAATCAATAAATTAATTGCAAAAAAATGAGATTTTCTATTTACAAAATCACAGAGCTTCCGGTGCTTTGTCCCCTGATTCTCCACATGCACTAGTAATGTTGGCCTCTTTGGTACAATTATTTTTACCATCTGTTCTACTCCCACTTTTAAACATGCTCCGCCACCCCTGTCACAACAATCAGGTTTGATCTCCTAATTAGTATCACTATCATTAGATCTCCTAATTAGTATCACTATTATTACAAATTTTGGCTTGGATTCAAGAAGTACTTTATTTTCAACATATCATTGCTAAACTTAAAATAAAGCCATACCTACAAAGCATGCGAAGGGATAATGAAAATTATTATACTGCCTGTGTACTCACCACTTCACTGCAGCTAAACTCAATGGAAAACTCTGGTCACAATTATCTCGGGTCAGCTTCTTGTTGGCATTGCTGCATAGAGAGGCGGCTAATGAATGTACCAAGCCTGCAAAACAAACATATCAACATAGAGAGACGACTAATGACTGTACCAAGCCTGCAAAACAAACATATCAAGATAGAGAGGCAGCTAATGACTGTCACAAGCCTGTAAAACAAACATATCAACACAGAGAGGCGGCTAATGACTGTACCAAGCCTGTAAAACAAACATATCAACATAGAGAGGCGGCTAATGAATGTACCAAGCCTGCAAAACAAACATATCAACATAGAGAGGCGGCTAATGACTGTCACAAGCCTGTAAAACAAACATATCAACATAGAGAGGCGGCTAATGACTGTCACAAGCCTGTAAAACAAACATATCAACATAGAGAGGCGGCTAATGACTGTACCAAGCCTGTAAAACAAACATATCAACATAGAGAGGCGGCTAATGAATGTACCAAGCCTGCAAAACAAACATATCAACATAGAGAGGCGGCTAATGACTGTCACAAGCCTGTAAAACAAACATATCAACATAGAGAGGCGGCTAATGACTGTCACAAGCCTGTAAAACAAACATATCAACATAGAGAGGCGGCTAATGACTGTACCAAGCCTGTAAAACAAACATATCAACATAGAGAGGCGGCTAATGAATGTACCAAGCCTGCAAAACAAACATATCAACATAGAGAGGCGGCTAATGACTGTCACAAGCCTGCAAAACAAACATATCAACATAGAGAGGCGGCTAATGACTGTACCAAGCCTGTAAAACAAACATATCAACATAGAGAGGCGGCTAATGACTGTACCAAGCCTGCACAACAAACATATCAACATAGAGAGGCGGCTAATGACTGTACCAAGCCTGTAAAACAAACAAATCGACATAGAGAGGCAGCTAATGACTGTACCAAGCCTGCAAAACAAACATATCAACATAGAGAGGCGGCTAATGACTGTACCAAGCCTGCAAAACAAACATATCAACGTAGAGAGGTGGTTTATGACTGTACCAAGCCTGCAAAACAAACATATCAACATAGAGAGGCGGCTAATGACTGTACCAAGCCTGCAAAACAAACATATCAACGTAGAGAGGTGGTTTATGACTGTACCAAGCCTGCAAAACAAACATATCAACATAGAGAGGTGGCTTATGACTGTACCAAGCCTGTAAAACAAACAAATCAACATAGAGAGGCAGCTAATGACTGTACCAAGCCTGTAAAACAAACATATCAACATAGAGAGGCGGCTAATGACTGTACCAAGCCTGCACAACAAACATATCAACATAGAGAGGCGGCTAATGACTGTACCAAGCCTGTAAAACAAACATATCAACATAGAGAGGCGGCTAATGACTGTACCAAGCCTGCACAACAAACATATCAACATAGAGAGGCGGCTAATGACTGTACCAAGCCTGTAAAACAAACAAATCAACATAGAGAGGCAGCTAATGACTGTACCAAGCCTGCAAAACAAACATATCAACATAGAGAGGCGGCTAATGACTGTACCAAGCCTGTAAAACAAACATATCAACATAGAGAGGCGGCTAATGAATGTACCAAGCCTGCAAAACAAACATATCAACATAGAGAGGCGGCTAATGACTGTACCAAGCCTGTAAAACAAACATATCAACATAGAGAGGCGGCTAATGAATGTACCAAGCCTGCAAAACAAACATATCAACATAGAGAGGCAGCTAACGACTGTACCAAGCCTGCAAAACAAACATATCAACGTAGAGAGGTGGTTTATGACTGTACCAAGCCTGCAAAACAAACATATCAACATAGAGAGGTGGCTTATGACTGTAACACGCCTGCAAAATAAACATATCAACATAGAGAGGCGGCTATAATGACTGTACCAAGCCTGCAAAACAAACATATCAACGTAGAGAGAAGGTTTATGACTGTACCAAGCCTGCAAAACAAACATATCAACATAGAGAGGTGGCTTATGACTGTACCACGCCTGCAAAACAAACATATCAACATAGAGAGGCAGCTAATGACTGTACCAAGCCTGCAAAACAAACATATCAACATAGAGAGGCGGCTAATTATTGTACCAAGCCTGCAAAACAAACATATCACAATAGAGAGGCGGCTAATGACTGTACCAAGCCTGTAAAACAAACATATCAACATAGAGAGGCGGCTAATCACTGTCCCAAGCCTGTAAAACAAACATATCAACATAGAGAGGTGGCTAATGACTGTACCAAGCCTGCACAACAAACATATCAACATAGAGAGGTGGCTTATGACTGTACCAAGCCTGCAAAACAAACATATCAACATAGAGAGGCGGCTAATGACCGTACCAAGCCTGCAAAACAAACATATCAACATAGAGAGGCGGCTAATCACTGTCCCAAGCCTGTAAAGCAAACATCAACATAGAGAGGTTGCTAATGACTGTACCACGCCTGCAAAACAAACATATCAACATGGTCTTTAATGTGAACCCCAATACATACTAACATCATTCTCTGATCTCATCTCTGAATACTTTCAGAGATGTAGCCATGGGGTTTGTCCGAGTAAACAAACCCCCTTTTGTTGAGAAAGTGCCCTTTTGAATTCTAGAGGAATAATAAGCACCTGGATTTTCAAAGTTTGTTGCCCTTTTATACAAGAAATGAATTCCTGGCTACAGGGATGCTTTCAGGACAATAAGAAATGCTAATGGGAAGCAGATATTACAAATAAGAAATTGTACGGTACATTCTACCACTGACTACAAAAATCACCACAAGACAACTATGTTTTTCTGGGCATTGTAAGAGGGCCGAAAGCAGGATAACATCTAAGCTGATTACTTGGAAACCCAAGAAAATCACCAATTTTCAACCAATTCTGATGAAATGTTTTGCTATCGCAAAAAAAATTCCCTGTCTAAATACCTTTAAGATTCAACATCAATTTACCTGTGAGGTCTCTCGTCTTTACTCTTTTCCTGTTATCCACTGGTAAACTGCTAAAGTACGCATAAAACCGAAAGGAAGTAAGCAAGAACAGATGGTAAACATTTGTCACGATAATTTCCTGACAGTTGATAGTCGGGTGGATCAAAATGATTAAACCTTTGGAACGATTGAGTGCCTGAATCAGTTTCTTTTTCATGCAAAGAAACGGCTGGTCTCCAAAGTCTATGGTCATGGCATAGCGTATGTTAACCCCAGCATATCGAGTATAATCATTCTTGACTTCCAGCGTGGTTGTATTGAAAAGTAGACCGCACCATGGAAACCATTCTAAAGGACAAAATGGTTGATAAAGACTGGCAGATCAAAACTAGAGCGTCAATGACATTGTATCTCAACTTTGTTATACCAACAAAGAAAAGCTACATTTGCGAATATTCAAATTTGTCCATCTATGTATAATTCATCCACTTAAATTATAATGATGCTTCTTCATATCAAGTCAATGGAGCCAGGGTTCAACAATTCAACAAAACTCAACTTGCCTGCTGGGCATGGATATAAGAAAAATATGATTGTCCTGAAAGTAAATAAGGTTGCCTGTCATATCGTTTTGTATACATTCTAAATTGTCTGTCAGTAAAGGTGAAATAGATATCATGGTTGCCCGGTTAAGATTTTTGGTAGTCCCGGCAGCCAGACCTAATTATTATTCGAACCCTGAATGGAGCAAATTAGTCAAATAACACAATTGGCATACAACTGGCAGGAGATCAACAAAATGACAGATATCATAACATTATAAGTATATCCATCATTTGTATTGTTCAGTAATACAGTTTGCCTATTTGATGGCAGTGGCCTATCTAGACATTTTACCAGGGATCTTACATTTTCCAGACAATGATTAACCATTCCACCTCTTACATTTTCCAGACAACGATTAACCATTTCAACCTCTTACATTTTCCACACAATGATTAACCATTCCACCTCTTACATTTTCCAGACAATGATTAACCATTCCACCTCTTACATTTTAAAGACAATGATTAACCATTCCACCTCTTACATTTTCCAGATAATGATTAACCATTCCACCTCTTACATTTTCCATATTATGATTGACCATTTCCACCTCTTAAATTTTCCACACAATGAATAACCATTCCACCTCTTACATTTTCCAGACAATAATTAACCATTCCACCTCTTACATCTTAAAGACAATGATTAACCATTGCACCTCTTACATTTTCCAGAAAATGATTAACCATTCCACCTCTTACATTTTCCATATAATGATTAACCATTCCACCTCTTACATTTTCCAGACAATGATTAACTATTCCACCTCTTACATTTTTTAGACAATGATTAACCATTCCACCTCTTATATTTTCCAGACAATGATTAACCATTCCACCTCCTACATTTTTCAGACAATAATTAACCATTCCACCTCTTACATTTTCCAGACAACGATTAACCATTCCACCTCTTAAATTTTCCAGACAATGATTAACCATTCCACCTCTCACATTTTCCAGACAATGATTAACCATTCCACCTCTTACATTTTCCAGACAACGATTAACCATTCCACCTCCTACATTTTCCAGACAATAATTAACCATTCCACCTCTTACATTTTCCAGACAATGATTAACCATTCCACCTCTTACATTTTCCAGACAATAATTAACCATTCCACCTCTTACATTTTCCAGACAACGATTAACCATTCCACCTCCTACATTTTCCAGACAATAATTAACCATTCCACCTCTTACATTTTCCAGACAATGATTAACCATTCCACCTCTTACATTTTCCAGACAATAATTAACCATTCCACCTCTTACATTTTCCAGACAACGATTAACCATTCCACCTCCTACATTTTCCAGACAATAATTAACCATTCCACCTCTTACGTTTTCCAGACAACGATTAACCATTCCGCCTCTTAAATTTTCCAGACAATGATTAACCATTCCACCTCTTACATTTTCCAGACAATGATTAACCATTCCACCTCTTACATTTTCCAGACAATAATTAACCATTCCACCTCCTACATTTTCCAGACAATAATTAACCATTCCACCTCTTACATTTTCCAGACAATAATTAACCATTCCACCTCTTACATTTTCCAGACAATGATTAACCATTCCACCTCTTACATTTTCCAGACAACGATTAACCATTCCATCTCTCACATTTTCCAGACAATGATTAACCATTCCACCTCTTACATTTTCCAGACAATGATTAACCATTCCACCTCTTAAATTTTCCAGACAATAATTAACCATTCCACCTCTTACATTTTCCAGACAATGATTAACCATTTCAAACTCTTACATTTTCCACACAATGATTAACCATTTCTACCTCTTACAGTTTCCAGACAATGATTAACCATTCCACCTCTTACATTTTCCAGACAATGATTAACCATTCTACCTCTTACATTTTCCAGACAATGATTAACCATTCCACCTCTTACATCTTCCAGACAATGATTAACCATTCCACCTCTTATATTTTCCAGATAATGAATAACCATTCCACCTCTTACGTTTTCCAGACAATGATTAACCATTCCACCTCTTAAATTTTCCACACAATGATTAATCATTCCACCTCTTACATTTTCCACACAATAATTAACCATTCCACCTCTTACATTTTCCAGACAATGATTAACCATTCCACCTCTTACATTTTCCAGACAATGATTAACCATTCCACCTCCTACATTTTCCAGACAATAATTAACCATTCCACCTCTTACATTTTCCAGACAATGATTAACCATTTCACCTCTTACATTTTCCAGACAATGATTAACCATTCCACCTCTTAAATTTTCCAGACAATAATTAACCATTCCACCTCTTACATTTTCCAGACAATGATTAACCATTCCACCTCTTACATTTTCCAGACAATAATTAACCATTCCACCTCTTACATTTTCCAGACAACGATTAACCATTTCACCTCTTACATTTTCCAGACAATAATTAAGCATTCCACCTCTTACATTTTCCAGACAATGATTAACCATTCCACCTCTTACATTTTCCAGACAATGATTAACCATTCCACCTCTTACATTTTCCAGACAATAATTAACCATTCCACCTCCTACATTTTCCAGACAATGATTAACCATTCCACCTCTAACATTTTCCAGACAATAATTAACCATTCCACCTCCTACATTTTCCAGACAATGATTAACCATTCCACCTCTTACATTTTCCAGACAATAATTAACCATTCCACCTCTTACATTTTCCAGATAATGATTAATCATTCCACCAAAGTTTAGAAAAGCAAAATTTCTAATAGATTTAATAAATGCTACAAAAGTATGAAGAAAAAAAAAAAACATATGAAAGACTAAAATATGAATTAGCCACAACTTGATTTAGGATTTAATTTCCTGAGGATGAAACTTTTCCAATGAACAACTTTCTCTTGATGTTCTATAGAATGAAAAGGTGGTGCTTGTGAATATGTGTTTGCATGGGATACCAAATTCTGTATAGCAAGAAAGCTTATTTGTCCTATTTTTAAGTCAAAAACAGAAAAAAAACTACTGTAATTGAAATAGACATTAGTCGCCTTTCACCAATGAGCTTCCATTGTACCAAACTACGGTGCACATTGCTATATTTTATCACAAGATATGTTAGAAAAAAAGGACAAAAACCTCTCCTAACTGTATTTGTTATAAATTCTACCTATAAATTCATAGCACACAAATGTTAGACTGACTAACTTTCATCACCCTAAAAACCATGACAATAAACTGTTGTTAGAATTATGTGACATTTTAAAACATAAGCCCACATCACCCTCCTTCCAATAAAAAATAAATAAAAAATACTTTAATACTTACTTTTTCTTGCCTGTAATTTTAAACAATCTAAATATGCAAATTATGAAATGAAAGAATTTCAACATACCTCCCTCTAACTCCAGCACGGATTTTCCGTCGTGGACGTGAGGGAAATTGGTTAACGTCTTTGCAGGACTGATGTTGCAACCAAACATTTCCTTGCATTCCCCAGACAGCAGGATTTGAAGGAACTTCTCCGCTCGCTCTTTGTAGGGAGTGACGAGGATGAAATCGTCAATCAGCCGCATCAATAACTGCAAAGATTAAATCACTTCATATCAAAAGTTGAGGTGCAGTATCTTAAGAAGTTATGCTTGTATGTGTCACGTACCAGGCCCTATTTCTGTCCCGAGCACTTGATTGTGTCGTTGAGCAAGACACTTTACACTACTTGTTCCAGTCCACTCAGCCATACATTTAGTTAACCAGCACTGCGGAGTTAATCTATGATGGACTGGCATCCCATCCAGAGGGAGTCGAGTGCTCTCATTCGCTTACGCAAGGAAACCTGGGATAAGCACTGCCTGGTGGGGCTTTATGGCTGGAGTATGGATCTAACTTTAACATACCAACAAGGCACCACACAAAGATACATATCCACCGCTCCATAAATCTTCCACTCACATTTTATTCTTCCTCTGAAGCAACCAGTGACAATTTTATTTTCCACTAACTCCTCCTTCTTCCACTATCATACTACCTGACATTCTTCTCTATGAATCCCATCCCCACCAACAAACCACCCAAAAACCTCTATGCCACAAACAGTGCTAATATACACCACTATCCTAAAGATTTATGGACATCATCACCTTGAGCTTACTAAGAAGAATATATGCTACAAACCAAAAAATAGCCAAACATTACATCAAAATTTGGTTAAAAATTGATCATTTTACAGCATTTTGAATTTCTGAGCGTTATTATAAAAATTATACAAATTATTGTAATTTTATGACATCACAACAAAAAAAGGATGAATTTCCTTATGTTAACCAATTGTTTTTCAATTCTTCACCACTGTTCTTTGAATGGGAGCAGTTGAATACAACAAAGAGATAATGAATTTCCATCATATAATATTGTTTATCAAAGTTAAGCAGGAACAAAAAGTGTAATGAATTTCAGTGACTGAAACTTGGGACAGAATTGAAAAAATTCCTTTAAAGATTTGGAGCTGTCCTCTCTTTCCTACATTTTGCATTCATTAAAAAATTCTCAAACTTTGATTGGTAACTTGGAAACTATAGAAGGTCTCATCACGTGACTCTAACTCAACTGGACTCCATTTTGCAGGGCAGCTGCGTCTTTGTGTTTCATGTATCTTCACACAGCTCAGTCACATCACACGTACAATAAACATACTGCATGCTAACCTACCTACCAGTTCAGTAAATTTTACTACTTGCACTTTTTTGCTCACTTCCGATTTTACTTCATATTTTCCTTAAGTTTAATATTTTTATCAAGTATACGAATAGTAAGTTTAACGTTAAATGGCAGCTGATTATTCGTTTTACTCAGGAAAAGCCTACATAGCTGATATAAAGTGCTCACTGCAAATCCTAGTGTGAACTGAGGTTAAAGCCGTTGCATCGTACAGCAGAAACCCACTTCGAACATTGATAAAGATTCAATGGCAATCAAGAAAATGTCTTTTTATTTCCCGCAAACACATCTATTAGTGCAACCAACGGCACAGCAAGATTCCTGCATAATCATCTTACAAAAATAATCTTATATAACAACATGCAAACATATGTAAGTCTAATTAAGTGTACAGCAGACAAAGTGTTTTTTCCAGACAAAATGGCAAAATGGTGATATAAACAAAGTCATGTGACCTCGTGGCGTCAGCTGAAACACCCTTATAGATGGCGCTGCTGTCGTAATTTAAAGACTAATCTGTTCAGAATCTAAAGCTCTTTCAGGTGAATATCAAATCTGAACCTGTTCATATATCTCCATCCAAATCAACCACTTTCCCTTCATTTTATATTTACCACCAACTCCTCCATCTCCTGCCCATAACATCTACAACCTGCCATAAAAAATCCCACCTCACCTACAAACCCATCCAAATCTTCTACACACCAAACAGTCTAATATACAACCACTACCCTTCACCTGTGTGCCAGGGCCATAATTCTGGGGTACAGGTGTCCCACCCCACTTTCAGGCAGAACAAAAGTACATAAGGTTTAAAAAACACTTCCCTACTTTGAGGAGGAACTTTGTCCCCCCCCTCCCCGCCTTCTTGAAGTAGATTTGAGGCCCTGCTGTGTATCTATCATCATCCACCGACCTACCATTCCCACTCCTGGCCTTTTCCATTCACCTAACTCTCTGCATTCTACTAGACTCTTGTTCCCACCCTTACACCTTTCTTTATAGTATTTTAAATCATCTTGCAAATGATCAAATATTATATTTAATTCATTTCACATGCAGCCATGTCTATGAAACACTTCAAAATCTATCTCAGTTTTGTTGAATGCATTTGATCTCTATAATTCCTTAGAAAATGCAACATTCTCTTCCAAGTAAAAAATGTTTTTTTTCCCCCTCCTTGCATTATTTGTTCCAAAACTTATTATGTTTTAAATATGTTTTGTCTCAATCTTCATCTTTGTCATTACTAATAAAATACCATCTTGCTTCAAATGTTCATTTCACATGCAGCCATGTCTATGAAACACTTCAAAATCTATCTAAGTTTTGTTGTATGCAATCTTCAATTCCTTAGAAAATGCAACATAGCTTTTTTTTCTTCCCCCTTCTTGCATTATTTGATTCTCAATCTTCGTAAGCTTCATGAGTAGCTTGTTATATGTTTCATCTACATTTACTTACTCCATCTTTGTCGATACCAATGAAATAAAACTTTTCCATGTATCCATAGAAGAAACTACAGAGAAGAGATGATAAAATGGATCCCTGTCCAATCCCAGCGCTCCTCATGAAGTACTCCTGGTTAATCTTTGAAAGGAGAATTCAGAAAAACAGTACAAGAAAATTATTCCTCAGCCCTCACTGACTAGGTAATATACAGGATATGTTTCACCCTCTTTATTTGTTGAATAACACAGAATCCACTCTGAATAGCCTGAAAACTAATTTTTACACTCCTGCTCTCAATAAACCATTTCATATCTGAATCGTCTCTTTCCAGAAAACTAATCTAAATATTGTCACATGGCCAAAATGGACCAATCGTATACTGGAGGAATCTTATCGACTAATAAAACTGGGATTATTGGTATGGGGTCAAGCATATCACATAACATAACAAGATGACGGGCTAAGAAGAGTTAGTCACCCCATAAAAAGCCCAAACTAACACCACCACCACCAAAAAAAAAAAAAAAAAAGCCCAGAGTTAGTAAAGAACATTTCAATGTTGACTTTGAAATTGTGAACAGCAGTGGAGCTAACTAACCACTCAGGCAAACCATTCTACTCAGTAATAATACTTTGCGAAAAGCTAAAACGCTGAATATCTATCCGTGATAACTCTTTGGTCAACTTCAAATTCTCAACTTCATATGAAAAAGGCTTTCATGCACAATATCATACATGTATTATACATGAAGATAACTAAGTAATATGTGCACACTTTATTGCAACTATTCCTCTAGCAAGTGCAGCTGATTGGTTGGGTAACAAAGGGAAAATTTCCCAGAAGTTGATTGGTCGATGTACCCTGAAGTAATTACGTACAGCTAAATTCTGTTTCAAATGATCTATACCAGGAAATGAGTTCACTGAAGCCCTTGGCTTCTTGCTCCTGTGCCACGTTCGCTCTGGTTGCAGGATAACTTGCAATTGTCACCACAGCATTTTTGCCACAAAAACAGAATAAAGGGTTCAACCCATGAAATAAGCTTTGTTACATAAGAGGACTTTCAATGACAAAATAGCAAAGAAACTTTTTCAATATCTTATTCCGTAAAGAAGAAACTCAAGTTCTGTCACATTTGTGTAGAAACAAGTTGTGACATCACATCCTCACATACTTCAAGTCTTAATGTATTCCACTGTAGCTTCCATATGATTTTGTGGCTTAAAGTAATCTGTAATTTACCACTTAAAGAATTTTAAGAACAAGATACAAATACAAAAAAAACAAGTAACAAAAAAATATGAATTAATTTTCTTTACAATACATTTTTCTTTAAAACAAACATCTTGGCAGTACTGCTTTATGGAAGTGACAATTGGCGAATGACAAAGGGGATGCAGCCAAGCTTGATATTTTTCTCCATAAGTGTCTTTAATGTATACTGAAGATCCACTGGCCATGGAAGATCTCTAATGAAGAGTTGAGACACCATGCAAAAATTAAGACCAAAAGTGAGCAGATCTCTGGTGGGAGGTGGAAATTGATTGGCCATGTCTTGAGAATAAGAGAGCATGAGCACCTAAAGACAGCCCTCACTTGGGCACCTGAGGGAGGAGAAGGGGGGAGGCCTCTCGAGAGACTTGGCAGAGGACTGCTGTGAGAGCAAGAAATGAGATGGGATACAGCACCTGGGGACAAGCAAGTGTAGCTGTAAGTGACAGGACAACATTGCGAAAGATAATTTATGGCCCTGTTCCCTCTCGAAGGAGAAGGAACTGATAATGATCATGATGATGATGATGATGATGATGATGATGATGATGATGATGATGATGATGGTGATGATGATGTGATGATGATGATGATGATGGTGATGATGATGTGATGATGATGATGATGATGATGATGATGATGATGATGATGATGATGATGATGATGATGATGATGATGATGATGATGATGATGATGATGATGATGATGATGATGATGATGATGATGATGATGATGATGATGATGATGATGATAAAAGTTGAGAAACTGGGGATGAGGGCACTGACCTTCTATAGTAGTTTCCACTAAAGTCTTTTTTCTACAACGAATAAAACCTCAAACATTTTGTCCACTAAAATTTGTTCACTATGCTCCCTTGTTCTGCTTTCTACAGGAGAAATCTGAACATCCCACGAGAAAATTATGGCTCATTGTTGTTGAAATGAGGTTAAGATTTTGTGTACACCAGTTAATTTATTTTAAAAAGTGCTTTCTTGATATGGCTGTTGAAATTTGTATCAAATGTTTTAAATAAAGAAAAAAAATGTGTGAGTGTTTATTCAAGATTTAATGAATAATCTTTAGAGAACTGTTTTTCCTCTTAAATTTTGCCACTTTTTATACTTTATGAATAACACTGGCTGTAATTCAAATGATCCTCTGCTCTGAAAATTACACGTGACAGCATGATCAGACCTGTTGTAAAACTAGCTATAAACCTGTTTTAAGAATAAACTCCATTGCTTGTACAGATGATAGGTGCAACTAGTGCTCGTAAAATTTCCTGTAATGAGTATCTTAATTGCTTTTAGCAAGCTTTAAAGCCATGCCCACAGAAATATAAGTTCTTGGCAGGGAAAATACTGAAAATATGTACCTGATTTAAATGTAACGCAAAGAAGAAAAAAATGTGCTTTACCTTGATAACATCACACAAAATGAGCTGCCTTAGCCTTCCCAGCAGGCTTTGCACCGTCTCCACGTGAAGCGAAACAGTATTCACCAACACAGAGTTTTGATGATGACAATCTTGTGCTAACTTCAACAAGGAGCTGTGGAATGATCCATGATCCCTGCCATCTGATGCCTCTGGCACGACATGACGATGGACCGTCTTCCTTAACTTCCCTAATGCAGTAATGGAGGTGGATGAGTATCGGTGCAGCACATACTTAGGTGGCTGTTTCTAAATATTCAAATAGAAATTACCAACAAAATATTTGTAAATAGTTTAAAGGGATCAGATAAAAAACAGAAGTATTTTAACTTATGATAAACTAGAAATTTTCAGGTAATTGGAAGGTCTCCCTACTATATAGATAGTTTCTATTCCTCAGATTTTGTTGGGCAGATAACCTGATTGTTTGTTTGTTGATGTTTAATGGTACTGCGTCAGTTGGAGTCAAATGTGCCAAGAGGGTACATGTTAAATATCTATGGTGAAAGATAAAGAGGTTAGAAACAGAGGTGGAGGGGGAGAGGGTAGACCTGAACTTGGAGTTTATATATATTGTTCGGTTAACATTATGTTTTCTAAAATGTATTAAAATGAATGATTTTAGAAAGGCATTATGTTTTCTAAAATGTATTCAAATGACTGATTTTAGAAGACAATGTTTTCTTAAATGTATTGAAATGACTGATTTTAGAAGGCATGTTTTCTAAAATGTATTCAAATGACTGATTTCAGAAGGCATTATGTTTTCTAAAATGTATTCAAATGAATAGTTGTAGAAGGCATTATGTTTTTTTAAATGTATTCAAATGAATAATTTTAGAAGGCATTATGTTTTCTAAAATGTATTGAAATGACTGATTTCAGAAGGCATGTTTTATAAAATGAATCAAAATGACTGATTTCAGAAGACATGGTTTCTAAAATGTATTAAAATGACTGATTTCAGAAGGCATTGTTTTCTAAAATGTATTAAAATGACTGATTTCAAAGGCATGGTTTCTAAAATGTAATAAAATGACTGATTTCAGAAGGCATGTTTTATAAAATGTATTTAAATGACTGATTTCAGAAGGCATGTTTTCTAAAATGTATTAAAATGACTGAATTCAGAAGGCTAATCAACGGGAAGTGACATCACACAATGATTCTCTAATATTAATAGACATCTTACTGAAAATTAATTATTTCATAACATTCAGTTCTAGACCTATTTCTTTAACAAAATGATATTCCTGCAAGCTTTATTCAATAGTCCATTTCTTGTACTTAAAATCATTTCAGAATTTAAAATACACATTACTGACCACTAAAACAATATTCTTACAGAAACAATTCTGATTGGATCAACACAAACAAGAGTCCAAACCTGTGCCTTCAGATGCAGCGTCACAACCTCCAAAAGCTTGTCATGCGGAATGCTGTCATAGCACTTGGCGATATCAAGTTTTACAAAGTACAGTGGTCTTTCATCCCCTTCCCTCTTCCTGTTTTCGACAAAAGCCTTCCATTTTGGAAAGATCCCTGTTGTACCCAGCAAAGAACTTCCTAGAAGACTTGGTTGGTCATTCTTGAGATGTTTCATGACATCATGCAGGTCTTGTAGGAGCAAGTTAATGTTAAGATTCTGAAAAGGGCAAAAATCTCAAGTTTACCAAGTTGTAAAAAGTACAAGTAACCAACCGAGAAGACTCGGTTGGTCATTCTTGAGATATTTCATGACATCGTGCAGGTCTTGTAGGAGCAAGGTGATGTTAAGATCCTGAAAAGGGCAAGAAATCTCAAGTTTACCAAGTTGTAAAAAGTACAAGTAACCAACCGAGAAGACTCGGTTGGTCATTCTTGAGATGTTTCATGACATCGTGCAGGTCTTGTAGGAGCAAGTTGATGTTTAGATTCTGAAAAGGGCAAGAAATCTCAAGTTTACCAAGTTGTAAAAAGTACAAGTAACCAACCGAGAAGACTCGCTTGGTCATTCTTGAGATGTTTCATTCATCGTGGGTCTTGTAGGAGCATTAATGTTCTGAAAAGGGCAAGAAATCTCAAGACATTGTAAAATGCATGACATCGTCTCTTGTAGGAGCAAGGTGATGTTTAGATCCTGAAAAGGGCAAGAAATCTCAAGTTTACCAAGTTGTAAGTGCAACTGAAGATATAAGGACATTTTTATCTTTGATTACTTTGATGCAATAGTCTTACACTCTTTGCATTATAAGTTGCAAAATGCTTTAAAAGATTAGTTAAGTGATAAAACAAGTTCATCTTACATGAAAGAAAACTTTGAAAGAAACAAAATGGTGAAGGAAGAATTCAAAAACTTATTCACTTAAGAAGATATTTAAGTTTGAAGTTTGGTGTCATTTGTGTAGAAACGACTGAAATCAGACTAGTGACATCACATCCTCAGATTTCTCAAACTTTTGATGTATTCTATCATATTTTTCCAGTGATTTTGCTGCTTAAAAAACTAATTTATATACCAGGAAAGCAGTAAAACAGAACCTATAGTAAGGGTAATTATAATTTACCCCCTGAAGAAAGTTGAGGGAAAATATTTCAAATAGTAAAGCAGAACCAAAAGGTTTTGTGGTTCTGATGCTTTTTTCATAAGCTGATTGATTTGCAAATTTTGTATTAACTGTCATGTCATTGCATATCATAAAATATTTGTTCCATTATATTTATTCATAAGTCACAGGCACCATGCAGATCAATAAAATAGAGCCTGTTGACAACATTAGCATGTGCACAATAATTATCAACACTATCATACATGGCAAGTATGATGCAAAAACGGTTTCTCATTTACCCTTTTTCCAAAATTTGTCAGTAAGCCCCACCTACTCATTAATATTCATGAAATCACTACCACAATATAGAACTTATATACAGACCATAACCCATCTGTGTACGACATATGGCATAACTCCAAAATACTGTTCATGAAATACAGTATATGGTGTTTACATCCATTAGCACTTCACATTAAGCCACGCCTACCATACATATCAATAACATCTGTTGATAATATAAGCATATACACAATAACCAACAACATCATCATGCCCAATGACACAAAACGGACATACACTAGCCAATTTATCACTTTTTTAAATTTTTTATTTTAGCCCGCCCATTTATTAATATGCATGATATCACTACCAAAACATTAGGGCATATCTGCAGACCATGAGCTATCTGTAAACAAACATGACGTGAATCCAATTTATAGTTTTTGAGATGTTGTGTTTACAAGCTTTTTTTTTACAAAATCATATTAAGCCCTGCCCACTATGCATATACAAGTCAATGTTTTTATACAATAAACACATACAGACTTGCTAACATCATAACTAAACCAAATATGAAACAAAACAGACATGTGGTTATTAAACATGAACATTTCAAGATTTTACATGAATCCAGTTTACCTTTCTTGAGATACCGTGTTTACAAGCTCTTTTCAGAAAAACCATATTAAGCCCTGCCCAATATGCATATTAATAAAATTCAACGTTTTTACATAATAAATGTACACACCAGCTAACATCATAAATATACCAAATATGAAACGAAAACAGACATGCGGTTGTTAAAGGACTGGTGACATGTAGAAGCAAGTTTGCTTTAAAGTAATGTTTGACACTCACTGAATACTTAGTAACGCCTATTTCTCCAAAATAATAATTGGAAAAGTATGAAAATCATGTTATTTTGAGGTTCTGAATAACCACTTTCAGTGGCGTCTGCAAATTAATTTAAATGTGTGACGTTGCAAGTTGTAGACCCCACAGAACTGCCTGTGTAAACGCGTACAAAGTAATTATTACAAACCTAGAGTGTTGTCAGCAAAAAGTTTGGAAATTTCATCCTCTGATACCTCAGATTCCTTTTGAGAACTTGACAGAGACATTATAGACCCCCATAGTATAAATACTTGAAGATGTAATTTAACCATAAATGTTTGAGATGTTACCGGAAAGAGTAAGTCACTCTGAGCCGGCTGAACGCGAAGTTCCAGATATACATAGGCCTACATGTATCACAACAAACCCATCGCGAACGTCTTCACAACACCGCAGATTTAAGGTAACTTCAGGATACATTTTGGAAATAATCAATGCCTCGCAGTCTCATCCGATACATGCACTGATTCATACAATTCTCTCCTTATCATCTAAGCTATACATACCATCATGCGATCTATTTCTTAGAAATCACTCAAAGAAAGCTAAAAGTTTAGGCATACAACTGGACTCAAGCAGTGCACAATCGACAATGCACGCATTGTATGTGTATAAGCCACGCCTACGTACGTACAGAGATCAGTGAAATCACTGTTCAACCTGACGCATCACAACATTTTATTAATAGAAATTAGAATAGGAAGTTAAGCCGTTTATATGAGCAGCAAAAAAAGGGTTTTCTAAGATTGTAAAAGACGGAGACATTTTTTGAACTACATATGTATTGGAAAAGTTGATACAAATTAAAAAATACATTAGTTGATACCAAAATTGCTACATGTCACAAGTCCTTTAAAATATGAACATTTCAAGATTTTCAAATTAAGCCCCGCCTACTCAAAATGTGCATGACATCACCATCAAAAACAATCTACAGACCATGGGCAATATATCAACAATTGTTAAGAAAGTGAAGATGCGGGCGCCAGCCTTCCAAAGTAGACTTACTACACCACCCATTTCTATACAGAGGAGACCTTAAACTCGAACATCTTCTTAACAGAATAAGATATTGAAGTAGTTTCTTAAATTAACCATTTTGTTTCCATCCTCTTTCATATAAGATAAACATGCTTTACTACTGAACTTATCTTTTAAAGAATTAGAATCAAACAAAATATATCTTGTATGATAGAAGACAATGATACAAACAGAAATGTGAAGGAACTACAAAGAAAACTGATGTCACAAATTTGTCTGCAAAATGACCGTTGTAGAATGTTCCTGTACAAAATGGTGATGCCAGATCATTTTTTAGTTCAAAATCTGTCATATTCTAGGTAGCTGACACATAAAATAGATACCAAAAAAAAAGTCCCAAAAAGTCAATAAAAGAAAAAGTAAGATTGACAAAAGTTTCACAAAGAAGCAATGCTCAAAATCTGATAGAAGTACACATCCATCCCTCAACTGTATTGTGTCACTAGCAGAAAGAATAATATCATTAAGAAAATTTAATTTCTAATAATTGAAAATATTTCTCTTTAAACATAGCAATGTTTATACCTTTTCCAGTAAAAATAGCCTAACATACTAAACCATAGTAAAAAAAAACAGTAATTATTTTAAATAGTGCCCTTTCTATACAGGTATATGTAAGGGTGCTTTACAAACATTAGGGCATTAGGGGCGAGCTGCCCAAATGGCACATCATCAATTTATTAGCTCAGGGAAGGGAATGAACACCGCGTTTTTCGAATATTGTTCAGAGAACCAGGTAGGGTGTGACTGCCCTACCATTGAGACCGATGACTTAATGTCCCTTCCCAAGGACAGTGAGAGCCATTCAAGCATTGTCACTTCTCTCAACAGCTGAATGGGGAGCAGAAGCTGCATAATGATAATCAGCGTATCTGTCTGCATAGCTGTGGAAAAATGAGTTAGACCTGACCGGGGCTTGAACTCAGTACCTCCAGTATCTCAGGCATGCGCTCCATGGGTTAGACCTGACCGGGCTTGAACTCAGTACCTCCAGTATCTCAGGCATGCGCTCCACGGGTTAGACCTGACCGAGGCTTGAAGTCAGTACCTCCAGTATCTTAGGCATGCGCTCTACGGGTTAGACCTGACTGGGGCTTAAACTCAGTACCTCCAGTATCTCAGGCATGTGCTGTACCAACTGAGCTACCTGACGCCCTACTCTTAACATTAGGCTCACCTGTTTATTTGGCAAAATAGATTTTCCCATTTTTACAATTGGTCGTAAACCATTCTCCTTTGGAACAAATCTCATCTTTGACAGTCCCAGCATCTTCTGGGCTGACATCATTGATTTCACTTGATCGTCGTTAATTCCAGTCAGTACTCCCATCGTCTTGTAAGATTCTAGGGTCCGTGATTGCAAGACCTCCAATCTGGTTTCCGATAAAATCGGAGCTCGTTGCGAGATACTGATGTTTCTGTGACATAGTATAAGACCTGCAATCAAAAACAATATCAGAATGCCTCCTGCTAACTTAAATATTACTTGTGCTCTTTGAATATGCAGTTTTCGAATATGAATGATTTTCTTAATTTCTCTGATGAAATAACAAAAACACCTATTTAAATGCACAACAGTATACAGTCAGCTAAAAAATGTTCCCATGCACCGGCAAACATATCACTAGAACTGTTGGAAGGACAGTATGTTCCCATGCACCGGCAAACATATCACTAGAACTGTTGGAAGGACAGTATGTTCCCATGCACCAGGCAAACATATCACTAGAACTCTTGGAAGGACAGTATGTTCCCATGCACCAGGCAAACATATCACTAGAACTGTTGGAAGGACAGTATGTTCCCATGCACCGGCAAACATATCACTAGAACTGTTAGAAGGACAGTATGTTCCCATGCACCGGCAAACATATCACTAGAACTATTGGAAGGACAGTATGCTCCCATGCACCGGACAAACATATCACTAGGACTGTTGGAAGGACAGTATGTTCCCATGCACCAGGCAAACATATCACTAGAACTCTTGGAAGGACAGTATGCACAACTATACAAAGCTAGTATAGAGAATGGGCTTATAGAGGGAAGTATATACATAAAATAGGGTAACAGGGGCAGATGAATTCAAATTACTTGAGCTTTGAAAGATGCACTTTTATTTTCATATGCACTACAATTGCTTCAAAATATCTTCAAGTTTTTTCAGATATTTTAAGACATAAAAAGCTCAAGGTTACCTCACCCAGTAACTCGGAAAACATATCAAACCTAGCAGTCTTTAAAACTACACCTCTTTTAATTGAATAACAAAGAAAGGAGAGGCCCTGACTTATCAATGTAAGAATACCATTCAACCCCCTTTCCAACTTGTACCGTCAAAATGGCTGGTTTGATTTAACAGAATCTTCATCTATTGCCAGAGAAAAAAATCAAATGTAAAATAAGCAAGGCAGCAAATTGGTGCAATGAATGGTGAATACTCGGAGGATATCCATGCAAAAATGTAAGACTGAAAATTTGATTGCCACATTCATAAGATATAATCCAATCCCAAGCTCTGTCTTCTCAGTGACATTAACTTTCACCCCAGGCCCCTACTCAAAGTCCAGAAACCCAAGCTGGTAAAATCTCCCAGACAACAGGCAAATGCAACAGATTTGTGGCGCAAACAGTGGGACGAAACCAACGTCCCCACAAAGGTTCACATCACCGACTCCAACATTCAGCCCCTGGGTAAGGACCCCCAAGGTCAATGGAGCTTTCTCAACTATTTCAGTACTGATGCGGTGCCATGCTGCAGCAGCCTTCACAAGTGGGGACATGCTGCACCACCGCTGCGACTGTGGGTACATCCCAGACAATCCACCACATGGTGGACAACTGCCCACTCTCTCGTCTTAATGGTGGCATCCCAGTCCTTCACCAGGCCAAGGACCTGGCTGTTAACTGGCTTTACCAAGAGACCACCATAGCATTTGACATCATCAATCTTATAGGAAGTGTACACACAATGAAAACTTCAGCTATCAGTTACGTAGAAAATGACAAATCTTACTTTTACCCTTTCTTACCCTTATGAGTGGCACTACAAGAGCTGTCACGAGCCAAGCAAAAAATGCCCTCATCAATTCGCCCCGTTTCCAGATGTCAGATCGTGGAATTTGCTTCCATTGTTTTGTCTTAGCATCAGCCCAACTGCAATCTTGTGAACGTAGTTTACAGAAAAGTTGTTTCAACGGTAACTGCTCAAACTTACCAAGTTTGAGATACTGCCTTAAAACTAGTGGGACACAAAAAGAAACAAAGGCTGAAAGAAACTTTCTAATTTGAGGTTGTATTTGAAGGAAGAATTAAATATTTGCATATTTTCAAATTCATTTTAAAAATAAGAAAAGCTGAAAGAAATATTTGAGAGTATAGAAGGATAAAATATGTGAAAAATTATCCTGGACCTGTGTAGCAAGAAAGCTGTTAAAGGCAGGCAGGTAGCCAGAAAATTTCTTAAAGGGAGGCAGAAACACTTCAAGAGAGGGCAGAATCTTCATATATTGTAACGTTGTTGATTTTTGTTTGATTCCATGCAAGGGGGTCAAAGACCTTTACAAGGGGAAGAGCATAGTCCCCCATGCACCATGCTGGCTATGGGCCTGGTTAAGGGTTTTCATCCCTGCCTTCTTAGATTAACTGGGATGTACTGGTCCCAACTTGGCCTGGATATTTCCAACTTGGATGAACTAGTTCCAACTAGGATTAAACATATTCCCAACTTGAACCAGTTCATCCAAATTGGGATTTATACTGTGGACAATAAAATCCTATAATCCCCACTAACAATGTCCAACAACAAAATCCAAATGGACAGTTATCAAACGAGAGCAACACCAAACAAAGAAAGTTTTTAAATTTACATTTAAGAAATGCTGCCTTATTCCTTGAAGATCCCCACATTTCCTCTGGGACCGTCTTCTGAATAAAATATCTGACAGTCGGATAAACCTCTCCCCCTGACATTCCAAGAAACGGTGAAATCTTTCCATCTTCACCATCACCTTTAATGCCCCGCCTCTTTTTACTGCACATTTTCTTCAAGTTTTGTCTCTTTTGTTGCTTTTGTTTAAGAAATTCCTTACGCTTCGATTTTGAACGCTTTTGAGATGAGCTGCGATTTACGTCTGGTACGTCCAATTTTCCTTTCACATTTCCACCAAAAATTATATTGTTTGTTCTTATATCAACTAAAATAATGTCTTCATCATGTGAACCATTTTTCACTAAAGTAGAGTTGGATGGGTGTTGTTTCTGCATGTCATTTTGATCAAACTTTTCTCCTTTTTGATCATCACCATTAACAGATGGTACACGACATGGTTCTAACACAGCACATGATTCGCTGATATCTTCAGAACATGAATATTCATGACCTATTGATCTCTTATCAGAGCAGACAACATTCTTCTCATCCAATGGTATTTCTCCACAATCTTCAAGACTTGACTTCCCAGCTAGTTCTCCTTCCATTTTGTCCGACTTTATTTGGGCTCTCTTTGTTTCTCTGCTGCTTTGTTCTTCAGGCTTCCTCTTCATCGATCCTGTCTTTGACAACTTCTTGGAAGAAACATCATTTCTGACCAAATCAACTGACTTTTCATGAAAAGATTTTTGTACTATCAAATCATCTTGATCATTAATTTGTTCAGAGTTTTCTGTTACCTTTTTTCCAGTGGGAAAAACCAAAACATAATCTGATATATTATCTAAATCACTATTTTTGGAACTTTCCATTTTCTTGGTAGGAACATATTTTTTCAACTGGATGGAAAGTTGTGATGCCTTTTCTTTGATAGGTTCAATGGAAATTTGTTCAATACTGGCTGGTAAATCATCCACACAGCCATTTGAAATACATTCTAATGGATTTACTGAAGTCCTTACAGGTACAAATATTGGTTCTATCATAACAGCTGATTCATTGGTACAAGTTGTCTGGAAATCTTCAGCAGATACCTTTAGAATGTTTGACGACAGAATTTCATTTTCCTTTGAGCTTTCACTGGTGTCGGAAAATAAGGATGAACAAGACAACTCTGCAATGTCTTTGAATTCTTTCATGTCAGAGGAGTTATGTACCGATAAGGATAAGTTGGATGGCGAGTTATGTACCGATAAGGATAAGTTGGATGGCGAGTTATGTACCGATAAGGATAAGTCGGTTGGCTCTGTATTTCTCTTTAATTCTTCAATATCAGATGAGTCGCATTCAAGATGAATAACACAAGTTTCTTGTACCCCATTAACTCCATGGTCTGCCTGATCATGGTCTGCCCGATCATGGTCTGCCCGATCATGGTCTGCCCGATCATGGTCTGCCCGATCATGGTCTGCCCGATCATGGTCTGTTCCATCCTCACCACTAGTAACTTCCTGTTGTGATGTCGACTTCTTTGCAAATGTTTGTAAACTAACTTTTCTGTAATAAAAATCGAAAGAGAAATAGGTACTTAAAGGTAAATAGAATAAATACTAAGAAATGCAAGTGTTTACATTTTGAGAATATTGTGCTTTGTTATTTAAATTATTGCAGATTCTTCATATAATACAAAATGTGTGATGCATGAATGGAATATGCAGTATATACAGTTGATGTAATTCTTTCTCTTTCCTTTTCAGCATAGGCGTAGGAACAGGGGGGACACAGGAGGCATGTGCTCCTTCCCAATGTTGCAGTGACCTACATGGTGCCCCCCAAGTGAGTCAATAATTTACTACTGAACTAGTGTTGTAGCATACCTTTGTGTCCCCCCCTTCCCAATAAAGAATATGTTCCTACACCCATGCTTTTCATTATTTGGAAATTATGAGAATGTCTTTTCCACCTAAGCCCAGGGGTAGAATTTCCCAATATTCTGCTCTTCTGAGAACAAAGTGTTTTTTAGATTTTTATACAGCAGTGTATTTTCAAGACATCACTGTTCCGGTGGTAGCATGTGGCATCAATAATTAATAACTTGATTTCTGGCCCAAAAAAATGCATTTTGTTAAACAAGATTATCATCAAAAGAATCTATTCCAGTAAAAAAAGCTTTTCCCACCTTGCTTGCAATGTCAGCACAATTATTCATAAATATATAAATTTAAGGCTGCTTGCAAATGTACAACTGTACACAACTGGATGCTACATCAAATACCAATATCCAACATACAGTACATATTTGCACATATTAATTATTCTACAAATTAGTTGTAAATTAATCCACTTTGAAGAAGGGAATTTGTCCTGTTATCGGCAAAAAAGTTGGAACGGTGAAATCTGATCCGGAATAGTATTATTTGAGAAAGTACTGTTCCGTGGCACAGTTGCAAAAAAATTAAATTTTGACCCCTACTAAAGATGTACAAATGGCATAACATTAAAGATGATGATAATGATATATGGAATATAATGATATATGATGATAATGATATATAATTTTCTTTTCTTTTTTTTTTTCCAGTTTAGAGAACTACTGTATTCAAATTCACTCTACAACTAAACTAGTTCTCTGGCTGCCTATGGGCGCACATGAACTTAGTACTTGAAAGGGAAAGTGAATGAACACCGTGTTTTCACACTTCTCTTCCCAAATAGTGTTCAGAGAACCAGGCAGGGGGTGACTCTCCTGCCGTCGGGACCGACATCTTAACGTCCCCTCCAAAGGACGGTGTGCGCCATTCAACCATTGTCACTTCTCTCAACAGCTGAATGAGGAGTAGGAGCTGCAGACAAAATGCTTCCGCTTTGATGTTTAACATATCTGTCTGCATAGCTGTGGAAAAATCGACTTAAACCTGACTGAGGCTAAAAGTCGGGACCACCAGCATCTCAGCCGTGCGCTCTGCCAACTGAACTACCTTTTCTCCTAAAAAAAAAAACTCTTTGTCAAAAAAGTTGCTACGCCAGAACAAAAATTGGTGAATGATTTAATAAATAGAGCTGTCTTATTTTATACCACATTTTTACATTTAAAAAAAATGGGCATTAAAACCTGAAAAGCAATTACGAAGCTTTAGATATTTTTCTTGACATTTTCTCTTTCTTGGCAGTACCTTGTTTTTGGTACCCCTTGATTTTCTTGTTGGGAATGTACTGTCTTCAAAAACTATATTAGATCTATTAGTGCAGGGGCTTAGTGGTTAAGGAGTCATGCTCATTTGCGAAAAGTACTGGGTTCGATTCCTTCCAGGAGCGCTGCATTGTGTCCTTGAGCAATGCACTCTACGCTACTTGCTTCAGTCCACTCAGCTGAAAAAAATGAGTACCAGCACTGCTGGGGAGTTAACAAACAATGGAATCACATTCCATGTAGGGGGAGTCATATTCTCTTATTCGCTTGCGCCATGGAAACCGGGGTTAAGCACCAGTCCTATTAGCCTTATGGCTTGGATGGATTTAGCTTTTTTTATATGCATTTGTATTTCTCGCTGTGTGGCCACATACGCCCGTAATTTTCTATCTTAATCCGTTTTTGCTATTTTTCATCAGTATTTGGCCTATGAAGCTTATGTTGGTGATTGCTTATTTACATTAGTGTATTTAATATGCTAATTGTGTCCTTGTGGAGTCAAGAAATAATTCATTTTATTTTTATAATCTCTTATTCCCTTATTTATTTCATTCCAACTTATTTTTGCATATTTCATTATCATTGTTGGTTATTCTTGAATTGTATTTCATCATGTATTTAAAATGTTTGTAATCAAGGAGCACCGCTAGCCTTCGGAGTGCCAGGTTTATTGCATTCTTTCTAAAAAAGCAGAAAATTATAGGAGCACTAGACCAAACACTGATGGCGCTTGTTTTTGCCAATTTCACAAAATATTATCCACAAAAGTTTGATAAACTTCATGCTTCCATAGCCCACAGCGGACATGAGAACAAATGTTACTTTAATATTCATACTAACCAGAAATTGCTTTACGGTTACTGTTGTGTGCTAATAATTATTCAATTTTGGGGACCCCTAAAAATATGCCCTCACTTCTTGGTCTAGTGCTCCTTTAAAAAAATAAAAGACCTGAAGTTCAAATGCAAGAGCTGTAAAATGGTGACATTTTTAACCAATTCTGAAGGGCAGGGAAATTTCCTATGTTTATGGTTTTTAATGGATTGCTTAGGCAATGTAGTAAACGTTGCCCATCAAAACCAAACATACATGTTAATTACAAGCTTTAATGAAAATGCAGCACACTGCATGAATGATCATGTACTCGTAACAGCTAACATTATGAAATATGCAAACAAACTTCAGAATCCGAAATTTCCTTAACTTTTCTTCAAAGGCCATGTAGACCTAAAGGGAAACACATTCGTATTTAGGCAATGTCACCAATATAGTACACTATTTGAGTTCATACATTGCAGTTAATGCTGTAGGAACCTATAACAACAGGTTCCAAATGTTCAAACTAAGCTTAGGTTATAGAAATGTCCATGGCTGCTTGTAATGCACTGGTGAATGAAGATCCACTGGAGATTGAATCCGGGGCCTCTAGCTTGCCAAACTGATGCTACGAATACTAGACCATGGAGGTTCCTGACAGATCGTCATCATCTTCATCATCATCAGTCGGCATAGCCAACTGACAGTGGCCGCCTTTCCCTCAGAATATAACAATTCAGTGGAACAGTAGGTAACGCTGCCACCAGTTGTTCCCATGCCATTACAGCGTGCCTCAGTTGGCTCAAACATTTTCCACATTCGAAAACCAGCAAAACGTAGGCCGACTTCTCCCACTTTGTGTACCAGCTGGAAGACCATAATTAAGGCATACAGCACCCCACATTGTCTGGTCACATAGCCACACCAAGCACCTTTCCTCTTTACATACTATATAACAATTTCAAAAAAATTTACAGATGTAAAAATTCACATGGTACATACTTGCAGTTTGTGAGAAGATTTCTCATCAGTTTTTGACACTTGACAAATCGTGGTGGCACTCGTTTCATCTGAAAAAAAAAAAAGTGATCTGTAGGAGTTCAATCTATGGCATAAATACCAGGGGTGTGGGAAAATGTTACACCCCAAAAACTTTTGTAGACTTGTTGCTAAAATTGAAGGTTAGTCGTTAAATCTGGTATCAGGCCAGTAAAAATACCGACTGATTACTAACTTTTTTTGTACAGAAGGGAAGTTTTTTTTTCAAATGGGATACTAATTTAAGGCTGTCTTTAAATCTTATATTTTACTCCCCATCCCTCCCCCCCCCTCCTCCAAGGCAAAATGGTCTACTAACGCACCTGAGTTCAATACTCTTGTACAATGCTTGAAGCAAAATACTTCAAAAAGATGATACAGAGATAGATTTAGTGCTAAAAATGTTCCCCTTATTTGATAAGACACTTTAAATGGTGAAATGGGGAAGAAGAAAATAATGCAAAATATTATTACCAACAAAATATTTGTATCATCAAAATATGTTTAAAGCCCAAATGGGACTTGCATCATCAAAAGAGGACTCACATCAGATTATGGGACTTGCATCATCAAAAGAGGACTCACACCAGATTATGGGACTTGCATCATCAAAAGAGGACTCACATCAGATTATGGGACTTGCATCATCAAAAGAGGACTCACATCAGGTTATGGGACTTGCATCATCAAAAGAGGACTCACATCAGATTATGGGACTTGCATCATCAAAAGAGGACTCACATCAGATTATGGGACTTGCATCATCAAAAGAGGACTCACATCAGATTATGGGACTTGCATCATCAAAAGAGGACTCACATCAGATTATGGGACTTGCATCATCAAAAGAGGACTCACATCAGATTATGGGACTTGCATCATCAAAAGAGGACTCACATCAGATTATGGGACTTGCATCATCAAAAGAGGACTCACATCAGATTATGGGACTTGCATCATCAAAAGAGGACTCACATCAGATTATGGGACTTGCATCATCAAAAGAGGACTCACATCAGATTATGGGACTTGCATCATCAAAAGAGGACTCACATCAGATTATGGGACTTGCATCATCAAAAGAGGACTCACATCAGATTATGGGACTTGCATCATCAAAAGAGGACTCACATCAGATTATGGGACTTGCATCATCAAAAGAGGACTCACATCAGATTTAACGTGGCAACACAAATTTGTGTTCTTCAAGTCTTTATGCATTGGACTGATTTGTTTACATTTTTTTTATGAAAACTATGTTTGTGAATTACTAACTATGATTAAACATCTGACAAAAGCTTTTATAAATTGTTTTTAATCAACAAAAACACTTTTAAATTTCATAGGAATACATTAACCAGTGAGATGAAAGAAAGAGCATGACATCACTTTGATTACACTGATTATTCGCAACAAGCTTATGATTGGTTTGGTTTGTTGATGTTTAACGGCACCACGACAGTCATAGTCAAATGTGCCAAGAGGGTGTTAAAAACTAAGGTGTTTGAGTTTGGACAGAGAGGAAAGAGAGGAGGGATAGAGGGAAGGAAGGAGAGAAGGTGAATAAGGGAAAGAAGTTAAGGTAATAAAAGGAAGATGATGAAGGTAAGGCAGAGATGGGAAGAAAAGAGGTTTAGATCAGGTGAAATAAATTGCTGTTGCAGAGAAAGGTGATGAAGTTGGAGGTAGGATTGACAAGCTTGTGACAATTTTAAAACACAATATCTCCTGAACGAAACAAGATATGGACACAGGTTTCTTAACAATTCTATTTCCCTTATTTTCCCCTTTCATACATGTCTGTCAAATGAACTAATCCTTTACAGGAGCAGCAGGCCGAAAAATGAGGGGGTACAATGTTAGGGTTCCTAGCAAATCTAGGTCCCTGGCTAATCTAGGGTCCCTAGCTAATCTAGGGTCCCTGGCTAATCTAGGGTCCCTAGCTAATCTAGGGTCCCTAGCTAATCTAGGGTCCCTAGCTAATCTAGGGTCCCTAGCTAATCTAGGGTCCCTAGCTAATCTAGGGTCCCTAGCTAATCTAGGGTCCCTAGCTAATCTAGGGTCTCTAGCTAATCTAGGATCCCTAGCTAATCTAGGGTCCCTAGCTAATCTAGGGTCCCTAGCTAATCTAGGGTCCCTAGCTAATCTAGGGTCCCTAGTTAATCTAGGGTCCCTAGCTAATCTAGGGTCTCTAGCTAATCTAGGATCCCTAGCTAGTCTAGGGTCCCTAGCTAATCTGAGGTCCCTAGTTAATCTAGGGTCCTTAGCTGATCTAGGGTCCCTAGCTGATCTAGGGTCCCTAACTAATCTAGGGTCCCTAGCTAATCTAGGGTCCCTAGCTAATCTGAGGTCCCTAGCTAATCTAGGGTCCTTAGCTAATCTAGGGTCCCTAGCTGATCTAGGGTCCCTAGCTAATCTAGGGTCCCTAACTAATCTAGGGTCCCTAGCTAATCTAGGGTCCCTAGCTAATCTAGGGTCCCTAGCTAATCTAGGGCCCCTAGCTAATCAAATACTCTTTCTACACCAAACGGCACTCATAAACAAACTCCCGAATACATTACTGACATGCTTCAAATTAAACAGGATCCAAGCAGTTTCGCTCTACATCGTCATCAGCACCCTAATTTATTGAACTCCGTACTTGGGACAACATTGGTAGATAAATCTTTTTCATGTCATACTCCTTGCATCTGGAACCTTCTTCCCGAGCACATCAAACTTGCCAATTCTCTTGTTATTTAAAAAAAATATGTTGAAATAACATTTGGTTCAAGTCGCCTACCATCAATCGGTTGTTTGCCTTAGTGCAAATTCTTTTTAGTTTTGGTGATCTATAAAAATCAGTTCTTGATTGATTAATTGATTGATTGATTGATTGATTGATTAATTGATTGATTGATTGATTGATTGATTGTTTGATTGAATAACATCAACAGCACTAAATACTCAAATTCTTTTAGGTGTTATTCCACTGAATTTACTTGTGTTTGAATTAACTTGGTGGATGAATATACCTCATAATGAACAACAGCAGCAAAAGAGTTAACTATAAATTTCTGTTCTTTTAATTCTGCATAAATTCGCACAAAACAACACCTTCATTTTGCAATTAAGAGCTCCCCTTGTAAAACAATCACAGAAAGGTAGAGTGCAGGTATGTTACATCCCTTTTTCTACAGCTAAGGTTATATGGAGATGTCCATCGCTATTTGATAAACCAGTTGTGAAGCACTGGTGAATGGAGACACAGCGGAGATTGAACCCTGAACCTCTGGCTTGCCAAGCTGATGCTATGACTGCTAGACCATGGAGGTCTTCTCCCAAGTTTTAAAATCTCACAATTCAAAATGGATAAAGAAAAACAACTTAAAATGTGACAAAAATGACTTTATTTGATGCCATAAATACTCCAAGTAAAATCTACAAACAAACAAAAAAACTTACCTTGCTCTTTGATATCTGCCCTGTCTCATACCTCTCTTTGTGGAATATATGATATATAAGATGGATTGCCCCTTGATTTGTAGCAGAAAGCTTTTGAAAATCATCTGTAATGAAGATACAAAATGAATTAATTCCTCTTGAATTTTTGCTACATATTATTTCCATATAAGAGAAAGGCTTTCCTTTTTACTTTTAAGAGAAAACTTTCATTTTACTTAATTGATACATCATGTCAACACACACAACACACACACACACACGCACACACATGCACACACACCCCTACTACCCTTCTTAATTCTCGCTAGTCAGTAGAGAGCATTCTTTTATAAATATTGGGTTAGTTTATAGGGTTTATGTCAAAGATTCAATTATATCAAAATTAACTGTGTAGTGAAAGTGCCAAGAGTTGGTGGAGCTGGAGGCTTGGAATGCGTGCAGTGGGGATAAAGGGGTTGGTGCTGGAAAAGGGGGTTGGTGCTGGAAAAGGGGGTTGGTGCTGGTAAAGGGGGTTGGTGCTGGAAAAGGGGTTGGTACTGGTAAAGGGGTTGGTGCTGGTAATGGGGTTGGTGCTGGTAAAGGGGTTAGTGCTGGTAAAGGGGTTGGTGCTGGTAAAGAGGGTTGGTGCTGGTAAAGGGGGTTGGTGCTGGTAAAGGGGGTTGGTGCTGGTAAAGGGGATTGGTGCTGGTAAAGGGGTTGGTGCTGGTAAAGGGGTACAATGGAAAGCTTTGTTTTTTTAAGGGCAAGTTTTTATAAAATTTGTGATGTATGAACAGGCATATCTCTCTAGTTTCCTATATAAATTCTTTCTATCGGTAAATTATGCACCCCATTTTCTGACACAAAGTTTGTGAATCTCAGCAATAACACCCATTAATATCTTGGGTTAGGGATATTTTCTTCAAGCCGAAAAGTTTCTCTTTAAGCCTACCCACACACGACACCTGAGTTAATCATGAAAACTCGGGTATGGCAATTACCAACCCGACTTCCTGTTCAGTGTATTGTAATTCCACTCCAAACAATGGTTGTTTATCTGCCATTCCCATGCACACCAAGGTCAAGTAGCCCAAGGTTATTTGTGTGTATACGATTACAGAAGCCAGTGCTGAGTAATCAGGCACTTTTGTAATTGAAATCACTTATCCGTCTTAAGTGTCTTAGTGGGAGAAATTTGTTTACAAACTTGTGATAAAAATGGTTGTGTATTATATGCCCGAAGTGATGTGTGCAAAACTGTGATTGATGGACAGACCAATTCTCCTAAGGAAAGATATTGATTCATGTTAGCATTTTCAGAAACTGTAAAAATGAGGAAATAAAAATTAAGAATTACATCAAAAGTGATTCTTTCCATTCATTGTGCCACAGAGTTTGCATGTCAAAATCCCTCAATCTTAGATAAGCCATTATATCCCGTAAACTAAACAATTTAAAGACCGTTTTCAGATTTGTAGTCATTTTGCTATGAAATACAATAGAAAATAGAATTTTAGCATTCTGTAGACTGCAAACCTCTGTCCAATAAGACACATTTCACTTTAATTAATCTAGAAATATACTTTTAGAGCTACAAAAAACAGCTAATGGAAACACACACCTAATCAGTAAATACTAGGCTAACCGAAACTGTTAAATCATATTTTGACAGAAGCTCTGCCAAAAACCGGATATAAAGCACAGATACAAATATCTTTGCAATGTGTCAATGATTCTATGGCCGGCGAAAATGAAAGTAATTCCTATTCGTTAACGAGCAACAGGATACATCAAAATTAGTTTAAGTAGTTTTGAAGCATGCTCCTTTCTCAACAGCTAAAGTTATATAGAACTGTCTAATGCTATTTGATAAACCACTTGTCAAGCACTGGTGAATGAAGACACAGCGCAGCGGGATTGAACCCACAACCTCTAGCAAGCCATGCTGATGCTATGACTGCCAGACAATGGAGGTCTTTCCAAAATTAAGAGAAAAAGTATTGGAATTTTATACACATTCTAAGATATGTTTTCCTTGTCATTCTAAGATATCTTTTCCTTGTCATTCTAAGATATGTTTTCCTTGTCATTCTAAGATGTTTTCCTGTTGTTGCATCACATCTTGCAAACATTATGGAGCAAATGCTGTCAAGGCTGATCAAGAGAACAGCTCTGGTTCATGTTTAGAATGCCTGCTTTGCATTCAATTGTCATTAGCTAACCATAAAAATAAATTATGCATGAAGGAATTTGTGCAATGCCCATGTATGATTGATGGACCATCCCTCCCAAACAGGGTTATTTCATCATGACTATAATAAATCCTGAACATTTACTTAGTCTAGGTGCCAACTCTAAACATGAACCAGAGCTCTTCTCTTGATCAGCTTTGGCAGCGTTTGCTCCATAATTGTGGCGGGTGCAGCCTCTGTGTTTAAATTAATTGTTAATTACCTAGTAAATATTAAACAGCAGCTCATTTGGTGTTTCACTTCTCAACGGCATTTTGGTCTGGACAGAATCAACCAGAATTAAAGATGTAAGTTTCATTTGTATTTCTGTTTCTCTAAACACTTACCACATTTTGGTGTTCATAAATAAGTTATAATTAAGTATGCAATTTATTTTCATTTAAAAGTAGATGGATAGATAAAGAAATATATCATCCTATATTTCATTCAATAAAAAGAGCATAAAATACTATGTGGAACAGTATTTAGCTTATTATTTTAATTTGGTGATCAAAGTTTGATTTTTTTTTTTTACATTCATGATGAAATAACTCTATTTGGGAGGAATGGTCCATCAATCATTCATGGGCATTGCACAATTTCCTCCAGGTATGTAATGCATATTCATTTTCAGGGTCAGCCAAGGACTAATCTGTTCCATTTTACTGCAAAGGAGATTTGTGGCTTCAGCCCCAGAAAAATGACCTATTGTGTACGTGTAACAATAGCCGGTTGCTAGCAAGTGAAGTGTGAGGAGGCCTTCAAGTTGAGGTGTGGATTACCCGTGTTGCGTATGCTGTAACAATAGCTGATTGCTAGCAATTGAGCTGTGAAGAGGTTCCCGGGTGTGGTGTGGGTTACTCGTGATTTGGAGAAAACCGAGGGTGTCGGGTTGGAGGGCCCCCAAGGGATAAAAATTCTTAATGTTAGCTTTTAAATTAAAAGATTAAGTTTGTATACACAAGCACAGGCAAATATGGCTATTTACAACTTAAGGCAGGACTTAATAGAGTCCACTAAGTACTCCATAATAGCCGGTAGAATAATACAACTAGATATCAATATCACCGCAAACCGGTTGAAAAGAACCACTACTTGCTGGTCATATAAATTGAATTAATAAATTGAGCCGGCACTTCCTGCTTGTCACACAGATAAAGAATCAAGACATTGTTAAATAAAATACAGGCTTAATGCTTAGGAATTTACTTAAAACAGAGCCGAAGCTACACAATGTACATCATAATAGCCAGTAGAATAATACAACTAGATATCAATATCACCACAAACCAGTTGAAAAGTACCACTACTTGCTGGTCACATAAAATGAATTAATGAATTAAGCAGGCACTCCCTGCTTGTCACACAGATCAACAATCAAGACATTGTTAAATAAAATACAAGCTTAAGGCTTAGGAATTTACTTAAAACAGAGCCAAAGCTAGCATTAAACACGCTACGGCAGGCCAATACTAAGGTAATGCAGTAATGCTACATTAACTCCAAAGGGCAAAAGATGTTTGAAGATAAATTGCTTGGAGCTCCTTAAAACCTATGTGAAATTGCTTCTAAACGAGCGAAACCACTCCAGATGGCGTGATTTAATGCTAAATGGTTTTTAGAGCGTTAATAGTAATCAGTTTAAGTTAGGATTAACGCTGAAATACTATTGCTCAGAAAATACGTCTTATCTGAGCGAGCTCCAAAAGACAAGAGAGCATGCAACACCAAAGTCTGCCTCGCTTACGTAATCAAAACAGGCTCGTCCGAGAACAAGATCAAAAACGTACAAAATACCAACATCTACATAACAATGGGACACAACAAGTGACAAGTTGGGTTGCTGGTACTTGATGGAGAAGCATGATAGTTCCAAATTTCAACCACTTAAAGGACAAATTTAAAATTTAATTTAAAAAAATTCAAACACAATATTGACTCATCAATGTCCCAACTTATTCTCCAATCCTCTAAAACAATGTATGATGATCAATTCAGGTTATGAGGTGTCGCTTTGTTGAATTGTCAATAAAAATATCTCACAGTTTAAGTCAATCCAAATGTTCCGCGACAGACCAGAATTTCAACCACCGTTTGTTAACTATGTAAAATTATCCAGCAGATTTACAAGGCAAGACGGAAAATGTCCGATCATTGGTACTGGTCAAAATAAACTTTAAAAAAATGTTATTCTAAACTGCAATTATAATTTAATTACCATCTAATTAGTGAGAAATTTTGTCAAACTTTGCTAAGGTGGGTATATAACATAACATTAGAGTTTGTTGAAATTTGAGGGTGGTTGAAATTTGATTCACTCACTATATATAAAATTGTGTATGTACTCACGATTTCTATTCCAGTTCCATGACATACTTCTTTCATAGCACATTTCCATAGCACGCACAAACCCATCAGGGGACCAGCTTCTGGGTTGTTTTTGTAATTTTTTTACATCTTGCTTTGGTTCTTTCTGAGCCGAAGATGAATTGTTGTTCTTTGACGTGACATCACGAGGATAGATAATAGAGTAGATCGGGGACCCTGGAAGAAAGGAAAATGTTTCTCAAGTTAGGTCTATTTCGATAGTTAAAAAAGGTCAATTAAGTTTCTTTGAAATACAGAAACATTTGTTGAGAAAGTGGAGATGTTTGAAATACAGTAACAATTGTTGAGAAAGTGGAGATGGGGAAATACAGTAACAATTGTTGAGAAAGTGAAGATGGGGGAAAAACAGTAACAATTGTTGAGAAAGTGAAGATGGGGGAAATACAGTAACAATTGTTGAGAAACTGAAGATGGGGGAAATACAGTTACAATTGTTGAGAAGTGAAGATGGGGGAAATACAGTGACAATTGTTGAGAAGTGAAGATGGGGGAAATACAGTGACAATTGTTGAGAAAGTGAAGATGGGGGAAATAGTTACAATTGTTGAGAAAGTGAAGATGGGGAAATACAGTGACAATTGTTGAGAAAAAGTGAAGATGGGGGAAATACAGTAGCAATTGTTGAGAAAGTGAAGATGGGGAAATACAGTTACAATTGTTGAGAAGTGAAGATGGGGAAATGACAATTGTTGAGAAAGTGAAGATGGGGGAAATACAGGAACAATTGCTGAGAAGTGGGGATGGGGGAAATACAGTAACAATTGTTGAGAAAGTGAAGATGGGAGAAATACAGTAACAATTGTTGAGAAAGTGAAGATGGGGGAAATACAGTAACAATTGTTGAGAAGTGAAGATGGGGGAAATACAGTGACAATTGTTGAGAAAGTGAAGATGGGGGAAATACAGGAACAATTGCTGAGAAGTGAAGATGGGGGAAATACAGTGACAATTGTTGAGAAAGTGAAGATGGGGGAAATACAGGAACAATTGCTGAGAAGTGGAGATGGGGGAATACAGTAACAATTGTTGAGAAGTGGAGATGGGGGAAATACAGTAGCAATTGTTGAGAAAGTGAAGATGGGGAAATACAGTAACAATTGTTGAGAAAGTGAAGATGGGGGAAATACAGTTACAATTGTTGAGAAGTGAAGATGGGGAAATGACAATTGTTGAGAAAGTGAAGATGGGGGAAATACAGGAACAATTGTTGAGAAGTGAGGATGGAGGAAATACAGTAACAATTGTTGAGAAGTGGAGATGGGGGAAATACAGTAACAATTGTTGAGAAAGTGGAGATGTTTGCAATACAGTAACAATTGTTGAGAAAGTGGAGATGGGGGAAATACAGTAACAATTGTTGAGAAGTGAAGATGGGGAAAAACAGTAACAATTGTTGAGAAAGTGGAGATGGGGGAAATACAGTAACAATTGTTGAGAAGTGGAGATAGGGGAAATACAGTAACAATTGTTGAGAAAGTGAAGATGGGGGAAAAACAGTAACAATTGTTGAGAAAGTGAAGATGGGGGAAATACAGTAACAATTGTTGAGAAGTGAAGATAAGGGAAATAGAGTAACAATTGTTGAGAAGTGAAGATGGGGGAAATACAGTAACAATTGTTGAGAAGTGAAGATAGGGGAAATACAGTAACAATTGTTGAGAAGTGAAGATGGGAGAAATACAGTAACAATTGTTGAGAAGTGAAGATGGGGGAAATACAGTAACAATTGTAGAGAAAGTGAAGATGGGGGAAATACAGTAACAATTGTTGAGAAGTGAAGATGGGGGAAATACAGTAACAATTGTTGAGAAGTGAAGATGGGGGAAATACAGTAACAATTGTTGAGAAGTGAAGATAGGGGAAATACAGTAACAATTGTTGAGAAGTGAAGATGGGAGAAATACAGTAACAATTGTTGAGAAAGTGGAGATGGGGGAAATACAGTAACAATTGTTGAGAAGTGAAGATGGGGGAAATACAGTAACAATTATTGAGAAAAGAAGATAGGGTGCCAACCTAGTCATGTGAACTTTAAAATATTTCTTTGACAGAATTGAAGTTGTTTCTTCACCATTTTGCTTCTTTTCATATACAATGAACTTGCTTGACCACTGAACTTGTTGACCACTGAACTTGCTTGAGCACTGAACTTGCTTGACCACTGAAGTAAAAGCTACTGTTGACAGTTTTTGATATTTTCATGCTGAATTTCAAAAATATTTGTTACACTGAGTCAAAGCTAATGTTCAATGCCTTTAAATACACGTTTTTTAAAGGAGTATTCCCATAAATTGCCATTTTCATATATATGGTAATGGACTTTGAAGAAAACAATTTGGTGCAAATATCATGTTGATACCTTTTTTCCATTTAGAAGGTATTGCGTTTCAAAGATTGGATGAGTGTGGTGAAAAGTGAACTCACAATGTATAGTGTGATGTCATAAAGACCAACCCGAGACACTTTTTGTGTATTTCTTTGAAAATTAATTGCCTCTTCCTAAATTTCAGGAAGCATTTTTTGTTTTGTTTGTTTGATGAGATGGGGTATAGCATACACTTTATAAGAACATGTTTTGTCCATGAACCTTACTGAGATGGAGTAGAGCATACACTTTAAAAGAAGATGCTTTTCCCATCTGCCCATGAACCTTACACTCTTAAGTAGATTTTTACATCAATTTGTTTCTTTATTAGTTCTCTTTTATATATATGAAAATGAAAATTTACATGAATATTCTTTTAGAGTCATCTTTTATTTAAAGGTACTGTATATGGACAGGAACTATATGGATTACATCATTCAAAGCAGCAATTCTTAATAGGCGGCCTGTGGGCCAAATCTGGCCCGCCAGACAATCCAATCTGGCCCGCAAACAATAGTCATAGTGGAAAAAAAATATATATTATGTCCCGATCGATCCGAATGAGATCCGTAAAAATCGCAAAATCCTCATTTATGTCGGGCTTTTTCCAAGGCAGATCAGTGCACTAAAACATCGTAGCTTAACAAATAAAATGTTATCTTTAGTTCCACTATAAATGGGCAGACTCGCGGCATGTCAAAGGAAGACAGATAAAAGAACCGCCGGCATCTGGCATACATCCTTATTGCGCGTGCTCTCAGCTTGTTTGTATTCAGGGATTGTTTTGACGGATTTTGTTTGTCATGTGAAGTGGACTAAAAACCATGAAAATTGCAAAACGTCTCATCACAATCAGTTAGAAATTGACCAGTTTACAGCATTTTAAAACTTAAATACCTAATTACCATAAATTGCACAATATTATATGATCTCAGAAAGGGAGTATTTTGATCCTTGTGACTTATTGTTTGTTAATCCTTTCTCAAAATATTTCAATGGGAGAAGTTGCATACAATGAACAGGAAATTTGTATAACCATGACCCAGATTTAGTAGTAAAATGCAATTTAAGAATGTTTGATATTTGAAAATCGGAAAAGAATTATCAAGATTTACATTACAAGAATTTTAACTGTATTCCTGTTCATAAATCATCACTTTTTGGCATGCAGAAAATGTTAATATACTTTGATTTGTTTTACATAACTTGTTTGCTCTTTCATCTGGGTAAAACATATCTACCAATCCATACACAGTGGCAACACCATGCTTCTGGTCATGGGGGCAAGAGAGGGGCAATTTTGTCTCATGGAGGCATGACTTGTTCTTCTCCTTAAAAATTTGTTCCAGCAAATCATAACCACAAACTTACTCTAGCAAATAGTGAAACCACTTTATTTTAATTAAAATAACCACACAATAAGGACTTCATCCATTGCTAAAATGATATTCAGCACCAACTTCCACAACAACTAAGGTTTTCAGAATAAAGAAAATAAAGAGGAAAAATCTGACCTGACCTGGTTATTTATCAGGTCTGGTCTGACTGTTTGAAACTTTAAGGAGCAGAACAACTAATGGGAAAGGGGCAAAAACCTATAAATCGGACAAAATATGTCACTTTACAACATTTTCTGTGGGGCAAGCAGTGGGGCAAAACAATTTCATGAGGGGAAAATGCCCCCATCCCCCATAGCGCCGTCACTGTCAATACACTTTTTTAGATGAACTTGCTTGACCACTGAACTAAGGCTGCCACTATCTGTATATCGATATCCCCACAGTTATTTGTGATGATATTGCTACGTCATGATTCATCTTGTAGTAATATTATCATGTGAAACATAATTTTGATTACTAAATTAAATTGCTCTATTTTGATTTCTAATTCTATTTAGATTTTGATTAAAAAAAACAATTCCTACTTTTTCTTTGCATTTAAGGAAGAAGTTAATTACACAGAATTTAAAAATGTATTAAGTCTTGAATTTCCAGTGAAATTGTCCATAAGATGATGTCATTGGTGCCTTATCATAAAGATGATATAATCAAATCACTGATGATATCACACTATCATAATTATTGTGGTAGTCTTACACTGAAATATCCTTCAATTTAATTTATAGAAAATATGCAAATTTGTGATGTCATCAAGTAAAAGGCTCCATCTTTTGTAATGTAAATATATTCTTTGTTTTATCATCCTTTACAACAATTATTTGAAAAGAGAAATGAGCTTGGAAAATGATCTTTAATTCCCTCCCCCTCCACCCTCCACACTCCCCCTCCACCCTCCCCCTCCATCCTCCTTTCACCCTCCTACACATACTGTACACAGTTGGGAAAGACATTCAATAGGTCATCAATGACTAAATTTGAATCAGTTTTAATAATTTTTAGAATTACAATCTTTCACCTTAGATTTTGCATACATTAGATAAAATTCAAAACACCAATCCACTCATTATATCAAACAATAGAGATATAATTTCACATTCCACCTTCCCCAAACATTACCCTCAACTCTCATTTTCAAAACATTACATCAAAGCCACCAACATCATTTGAAATATGATCTTTGTTGGTAATAACTAGGCCACTTCTTTCATCATCAAAGTATGTCCTGAAAGTAATGCTATTTCTGTACTTTCTGTTGATAGTGAAATCTATAACAAGATGTGATAGCAAGCTTAGTAAAGATTTTAACAAATCACAATCATTAGCACAATATCACATTGTGATTTACCACATATTAAAACTGGATATTTAACTGAAGATTTCTAACATCAAATAGAAAAAAATTAACAATCATTAGCAAAATATCTCATTGTGATTTGGCCATGTTACAACTGGATATATTTAACAGAAAATCCCTTACATCATTTTGTGTTGTTTTCAAATCCTTCCCAAATACTGTTGTACCATTAGTTTCTTTTTTTTTCATCTTTTATCCCCAGCTGACCAGTAGTATTGCAAATGGTAGTTTTTTTTTTATATTTTAGTGGTCGTAAGGATAAAAATTAAATCCTACAATGGACACTATTTTTTGTCCCCAAAATAGCAATTGCACTCATTTGAGTTCAGTTAGGGTTAGGGTCCAGAATTTAAGCCAATCACACAACAGTAAATTTGTGCTATTTCTATCCTGTTTTGGAAAGAAAAGAAATTCGCACCCTGGACAGGCTTGTGCACATGTGCATGAATCCCACACTTCGTAAAATTAGAGGTACCATGACTTGTCTTTCTCCTTAAAAAATTGTTCCAGCAAATCATAACCACAAACTTACTGTAGCAAATAGTGAAACCACTTTATCTTAATTAAAATAACTACACAATAATGACTTCATCCATTGCTAATATGATATTCAGTACCAACTTCCACAACAACTAAGGTTTTCAGAATAAAGAAAATAAAGAGGAAAAGTCTGACCCGACCTGGTTATGTATTAGATGGGGTCTGACTGTTTTAAACTTTAAGACGCAGAACAACTAATGCTGTGGCTTAGTGAATAAGGAGTCATGCTCATTGCAAAAAAGTAACACCTTTACTCTGTTTGCTCCAGTCCATTTAGCTATAAATGAGTACCAGCACAGCTGGAAGTCCAGTCCAGTCGGAGCCATGTGCTCTCATCCACTTGCACCAAACAATCTGGGGTAAGCATTGATGTAATGAGTCATCATAGCCAAAGCATGGATTTAACATTCTAATAGACCATTTTACAGCATTTTTAAATCTCTGGCATCAATATGCAAATTTCTATGCAAATTTGTGATGTATTACAGGGCAACCTCAACAGTTTCTTGTGTAAATCCTTTGTATTTCAAGCATCTATTATAATTTCTTGAATTCGTACAGCAAAGTCTGACCAAAAGTTGCAGTCTTTACAATAGCCTCACATTAGTTGTTCTGCTCCTTAAAGTTTCAAACAGTCAGACCCGACCTAATCAATAACCAGGTCGGGTCAGATTTTTCCTCTTTATTTTCTTTATTCTGAAAACCTTAGTTGTTGTGGAAGTTGGTGCTGAGTATCATATTAGCAATGGATGAACTTCTTATTGTGTAGTTATTTTAATTAGGATAAAGTGGTCTCACTATTTGCTACAGTAAGTTTGTGGTTATGATTTTCTGGAACAAATTTTTAAGGAGGACAAGTCATGAAACAAATTCTGGCGGGAATAGAATTTTACATCATTTTCAGTCATTTAGATGTAGAAAAGAAATTTAAAGAAATACGTAAAGCTGTCCGCCCTGTCATACATCACAAATTTAGCATAAAATTTCAATAGCCATAACTCAAACAATAAAAGTGCCATTTTTAAAATTTAAAAATAAATCTGCTCAGATTTCAATACTCTTTGCAAAATAGAAATTGCTACATATTCATAAATCTTTCAATTTGCTTATCTGTCCTTCATAAAAGGAGATATATTTAAAAATGTTCAACAATTTGTAGTGACTAAAGATAAGGTGCAAGTTTCCCACTGGATATAGGCCACACTTAAAAAGGCAACCATAGGGCTCATTAGTGTTAGGCTGTTTAGGAAAAACTCAAACTTTGTTTAATTTTGATTCTTATCTTAATACTCCCACAGCCCTGGTCATGAAACATTTAAAAATTGCAAGATAAATTCCTTAGCGAACAAAAATCAAAAACTTTCCTCCTCGAGTGCAAAATCAGGGAAATTTGAGACACTTTTTGATGCCTTTAAAATAACTCGTTTGTTTATAAAAAAAATCATGTTAAATCACACTATTTACATCTAATCATCAACAAATCCTTCAAACAATATATTGACCATTTTTTTTAATTATTATCAATTAATGACTCAATGAATTTGATAGAGGCTGCAAAAACACAGCTGTTTTAAGTCTAACATGGCTTTCGGAATATCTTCAAATTTGACCTAATTTCGCATCTAAGGGTTTTTTAAACATTTTTCGCAGGGAATAGATTGTTAAGGACTTTATTTCATCATTTCTAAGAATTTGACGACCAGGGACGTGAGATTTTTCAAATAAGAATCCAAATTCAACAAAATTTGAGGGTTTTCCTAGGCAGCCTAACACTTATGACCCCTATGGTTGCCATTTCAAGTGTGGCCTATAGTATTAAATGACTCCGAGCTCCATATGCGTCCTACACCCCTTAAATACGGCTGGAAAAAAGTATCCTATCTCATAAACAAAAAACTTATATAAGTGTAGATGGAGTTAGATGCTGGTCATATAATACTGTTCAGATTTTGCTCTCATGGAAAACAAGTATGGAAAATAAGTACATGCCCATGCAACATGACATGTCCTTCTCCTAAAAAATTTGTTCCAGCAAATCATAACCACAAACTTACTGTAGCAAATAGTAAGACCACTTTATCTTAATTAAGATAACCACACAATAAGGACTTCATCCATTGCTAATATGATACTCAGCACCAACTTCTACAACAACTAAGGTTTTCAAAATAAAAAAAATAAAGAGGAAAAATCCGACCTGACCTGCTTATTTATCAGGTCGGGTCTGACTGTTTGAAACTTTAAGGAGCACAACAACTAATGAATAACCTGAAAATGTATACTGAAAGATCCGCCAAATACCCTTTGATCAGTAACTGTATCTTGTTCCTGTTTTGGTACACGAGGCATTTCTTGCTTTTGAATATCCTGCTCTGGTCATGGTGATACAACATTAAATCATAGACTCAGTGAATAACATAATATCTTCATTTTATACAATGTGACTCGTTGTAAAAATACTATTAGAATTTGAGGGGGAAGAGGATCTTAGCAGCAGGGCTTAAAAGGGTTGAGGTCAGATTAGTCAAAAATTCACAAGTATTTACCACATACATGATACCTCCAATCAAAGTCTATTAGAAATATTAGAAATTGGAAAATATAATAACATTTATTAACAAGAAATGATGTAGGTGTAGATGGAGTTTGATAAAGATGCTGGTCATTTAATATAATTCATGTTTTGCTCTTATGGGAAACAAGTACACGTCCATGCAAGATCCTGAAAACATACTGAAAGATCCCCCAAAATACCCTTTCATCAGTGACTGTATCTTGTTCCTGTTTTGGTCAGTATATAGGCCATTTTTTGCTTTTGAATTAATACTGGTATTGTGATACAATATTACATCATGGACTCCCTGTATAAAATGATATATTCATTTCATACAAAGTGACTGTATCTTGTTCCTGCTTTGGTCAGTATATGGGCCATTTCTTGCTTTTGAATTTATCGCTCTGGTTATGGTGATACAGTGAAAGTGCAGTGGGTCGGTGGTTAAGGAGTCATGCTCGTATTCAAAAGGTACCGGGTTCGATTCCCGGCGTGAGCACTGCATTGTGTCCTTACGCAAGACACTTTACTTGCTTCAGTCTACTCAGCTGTAAAATGAGTACCAGCACTGCTGGGGAGTTAATCTGTGATGGAATGGTGTACCATCCAGGGGTAGTCATGTACTCTCATCCACTTGCACCATTAAAACTGGGGATAATTAGCAGCTCTATGAGCCTGATGACAAGGATGGATTTGGCTTAGCTATGGTGATAAAACATTAAATCACGGACTTCCTGTATAAAATGCATCTTCAGTTTATACAATGTGACTTATTGTAAAGAGATCTTGTTTATTGAAATATGTACTAGCAGAATTTGAAGGGGTGATAAATCTTTCCAGAGGGGCTTATAAGGGATGAGTTTAGATTTGTCAAAACATCAGAATAACTCCCCACCCCCCCCCCCCTACCTCCCCTACCTCCCCCAGATGGGTGAACTTTGTTACATCCTAAGCAAAAGCCAATTGGACCATACACATAGCTTGCTTATTTTCCCCTATTAAATTTGATCCAGCTACACCCCTTGGGCTAATAAGGGATGAGGTTAGATTTGTCAAAACATCAGAATAACTCCCCACACCCCCACCTCCCCAGATGGGTGAACTTTGTTACATCCTAAGCAAAAGCCAATTGGACCATACACATAGCTTGCTTATTTTCCCCTATTAAATTTGATCCAGCTACACCCCTGTATTTGTTAATAGTGCAAATATTATTCATATCATAACAAATCACACCATTGGTTTATGCTTCAAAAAAGTTGCCAACAAACTTGAACTAAAGAAGGAGAAAAAAATGTTTTCTACATATCCAAAGATTCAAGATTTTAAACACAAAACATCACATTGTAAAAAAAAAGCTTTCTTGAGGATAACAATCAGAGACATTGCTACAGGGGGAAGCCTCACCCGTCCCCCTTCCCAAACTGGACGTCAGTTAGAAAAATGAACATGACATTTGGAAATTCAACCATTCCTCTTCAGCCACCTTCACGAATCCACCGAGTTGAAATTGATACCTTAGCTACCGACATTATTGATTACAATATCTTTGAAAAAGAAAAACTAATCTTCTACAAGAAAATTATTATCTGCTGCTTTAAATTTGAATATTACATACAAAAACATTCTCACATTCTGGTTCCGGAACCATTAAACTTCAATGACAATTTCAGCTTTGATTGACAACATCAGAAGAATATGACAGACACTGTTGTAAGACCAAGTTTCGCTTTCAGTTCCCTGTCATAATGAATTAAAGAGGCATGTTGAAGTACTTGCACTGATATACTCAACTCTTCCCTATACATGTTTACCACTAATTATATAGCTATTTTATTTTAGGGAGGAAGGGGTGGGGGTAATTTCGGTAGGCAAGTATGAGATGCACTGTCAGTGGGGATGGGAGAATATGGGTGGAAGAGGTGCAAATAGGATTAACTCACCGGTAATATTTGACAAGAACAATGTAAATGACTTTCCTCTTTGCTGTGTTTCGTTTTTTTAAGTTCTTCTTCGGATGCTTTATATCCGGTTTTGAAAGTTATTCACTTTGAGAAGCTTGCATTTTATTACTTTTCTTTTGATGCTACTTTTCTTTTGTTGTGTCGCTGCGCCATGAGCATCACTTTTGATGGATACTGGCGCATAACAAGTGTTCACTATTATTATCCTTGTTTTCTTTTGTTGTGTCGCTGCTACATGAGCATCACTTTTGATGGAGACTGGTGCATAACAAGTGTTCATTATTATTATCCTTGTTTCCTTTGCTGTAAGCAGATGAGAGTACATGGCTGCCCTGGAGAGTATACCAGTCCATCTCAGGTTAACTCCCCAGCGAATGCTGCTACTCATTTCACTGCTGAAGCTGTTTCTTTCAACAATCACACAAAAACTAATAATGGTGTCCATTGTATTTGGGCTTGAATTAGTATTGAAATTTGAATAATGAATGAACAATAAGTGATCATAATAATGATAGTAGTAGTAGTAGTATTAGTAGTAGCAGTAGCAGTAGCAGTAGCAGTAGCAGTAATAATAATAATAATAATAATAATAATAATAATAATAATAATAATAATAATAATAACTAATAATAATAATAATAATAATAATATTAATGATAATAGTAATAATAATAATAATAATAATAATAATAATAATATAATAATAACAGTAATAATAACAATAATAATAATAATTATTATAATAATAATAATAATAATAATAATAATAATAATAATAATAATAATAATAATAATAATAATAATAATAATAGTAATAATAACAATAATAATAACAGTAATAATAATGATAATACTAATAATAATAGTAATAATAATAATAATAATAATAATAATAATAATAATAATAATAATAATAATAATAATAATAATAATAATAATAATAATAATAATAATAATAATAATAATAATAATAATAATAATAATAATAGTAATAATAATAATAGTGATCAGAATCAACTACAAACATAGACCTCCATGGTCTAGCAGTCATAGCATCAGCATGGCAAGACAGATGTCACAGATTCAATTCCTTGTGGGTCTTCATTTGCGAGTGCTTTACAACTGGTTTATCAAACGGCTGTGGATAAGTCTACATAACCTTAGCTGTTGAGAAAGGGATGTAAAGTATCCAACCTACCTGCCTACACATATGCAGGTAGCAATTACACAATAAATTAAAAGAAACAACTCAAAGACATTTTTCAGTTTCTTTTATGTGTTTACAGATCTTACCATTTCAATACAAGGAGGAAATCTGCATGACGGCGGAAGGAAATAAATAAGAAAGTGAAACTTCCTTAAAGTATTTTGTTGCAAGGTGAACAATGCGTGGAAGAGGTGAGATTTTTGAAAACAAGATTCAGAGAAGTCGTTTTCTCAAATTAATTAAAATTCACTGCCACAACAAAAATGATTTAAAAAGATTGGAATGGTCAGTCAAAGTAAGAAGGAAATGGATAGTTTCAAAGATATGATAATGCATTCATGAAGTTATGGGCATGCTGTACATTTATAATGCAATCAAAACAATGATAAAGTAATAAGAAACTAACCCTCAGAAGCGAAGGCACAGAGATGTAGGAAGAAGGGATTTTTTCCCCCTCCTGAGAAGATTTCCCCCCTCCTGAGAAGATTTCACCTTCCTGCTTACATTTCTGCCCAGTTAAGAGGTAAATTCATGAAAACAAATTTGATAAAATTGATAAAATTATTTTAAACTTTGGTCAAAAATTTGAGCAATTTTCCCACAAAGATTTTTCAAAAATGAAAGAAATTTCTCCAAAATTAAACAATTTTTTTCCAATAATGAAGGAGATTTCCTGAATTGAAGGAGATTTCTCAAACATGAATGAAATTTTCCCCCAATTTTTCCAATAATGAAGGAGATTTCCTGAAAATTCAAGGAGATTTCCTGAATTGAAGGAGATTTCCTGATTAGCAGCAACGTTGCTAGCAACTTAATTTACCATTGCAATATTTCTGGCATCTGGAATTTTTGGGGTTCTTTCCCGCCTGAAAGGTGGCCGACCCTTCCTACACTCCTCCAGGCCCCCACCCCCCCACAAGCCCCTAGCATGATAGGGGTCAATTATTTAGCCCTTGACCAACCAGATCACTTTTTTCCCTTATGTAAATTCTTCTGTGCAAAATATCAGAAAAAATACATACACAAATACAGTAAATTAAAATAGAAACTGCAAGAACAAAAATATGAGTAAAATGGATAACAGAGATTCTTTTATAATATTAATGAACAAAATCAAGATTTAACGGAAAGTTCAATTTGGTTTGCTACCTGTTAGCTGTATGAAGCATGACGGTGGTGCAGGCAAAAAGATTGAAGTTTCTAGCAACAGTATAGTCATCACATCCACTCCCACCCTTATTGAAAGAAAAAAATATTGGAAAATGTAAAAAATATATTGACAATATTAATAATCATGGGTGAAATCCTTGTATAGCAGTACTTTGGAAAAATGAGTTTTTGCAGTAGAACTTAATTTTCATATCAAAATAACTGACACTTTTCATGAGTTGTTGTGCTCCTTAAAGTTTCAAAAAGTCAGACCCGACCTGATACATAAGCAGGTCGGGTCAGACTGTTCCTCTTTATTTTGAAAACCATAAGTATTAGGATCAAACTTTCCTTATTAATGGCTCCATTGTATTTGTTTTCCTGTTGGTTCCTGAGTTGTTGTGGAAGTTGGTGTTGAGTATCAAATTAGCAATGGATAAAGTCCTTATTGTGTGGTTGAGTGGTTATTTTAATCAAGATAAGTGGTTTGTGGTTATGATTTGCTTGAACAAATTTTTAAGGAAAAGGACAAGTCATATAATGATTTTTTGATGTTTTATATATTTTGTTTGAATAATTATAAGTGAAAATAATCTTCTAAAATTTCTATGTTGAAAATGAATTTCAGTACAAGAATAAGAAAATAATTAAAATTAATCAATTAAGAAATGCAAAGTACACTTACTTCATTAAACTCTACAGAGCAATTTACCACTACATGAGGACATTAGTAAAGGCACTGCTTAAAGATTTGTCATGTAATTTTCAAGCAACAAATTAACCACATTGTTCCACAAGATTAACTTTGCATCATAACATTGAGGTATAAATAGTTCTTGCTCATAGTTCATTTCACCTTTCCCCAGCAGCAAAGACAAACAATGCCAGCATTGATTACAGTTACTACTAATATTACAAAGGATTGGCATTATATTCAGATGTGTGCGATTAAAAATACCATGTAACACCAGTGGGAGTAGTTGTTATCTTGAAGGAGCCTTGGAGAGGTGAAATTGTATACAGTTTTGTGGTTTGAGAAACAAAGAAATATATCAATTTTACTTCGACCAGCCCTGCTCCATTTGAGGGCCGGTTGAGATGTTCCTGGTTTTAAGCAAAGCCATTTCTAATGATTTTTCCAAATATTTTTCGGTACCTCACCAATTACAGTACATTAGTTGGGTTACAATGAAAGGAGATGGAACTGAAAAGAAAAACAAATCTTAAAGGGGCACAAAGGTGATGATGTAAATTTCTAAAGACTCTAATACTCCACAAAGCTTTTTAACCCATTTGGAGAACTTCTTTAAAACCAATAATACTTATACCACGTAGTATCTAAACTTCATCAACAATACCATTTTACCAATTTAGGTGGCAAACAGGTTCACAAATATTTGAAAAAATTCACCAAAAAGACATTTATACATCTAGGTCTTTAACAATTTTCCATTTTCCATGACAATCTTGCTGCCACAATTGAAAAGTTGTCCAAATTGGGGGTATACCTGTCTGATGATTCATGCAACATCTCACCTCCACTAATTGGAACAACCCACAAAAGTAATATCTACTTTCAAGCATAGCAGGAGAATTTCCTGACATGATTGCATGCCTAACAATCATTCAAGTTTAATCACTCATGCATGAATTGTGTTGCAGAGCTTAGAAACTGTTTCCTATAATTTAATGCGTGAGTAAGCAAATAATGCAAATCGAAAGCGGGGTACGTAACATGATCACCTGACCAGTTTTCTGTTAATAATCGAGTGTTTAGGACACATTTTTAATGAGGTCCTAGGATCATAAGAAAATTGAAAAAGTTGATTTTAATATTCTATGAAAGTTAACAGACAAGGAAAACAGGAAAAAAAAACATGCTGTTATCAACCCTTTAAGACTTATATCCTGCTGAACTGTAAAAAAAACATGTACCATTTACACTTTAAACATACTCATACATACAATACCAAAAGACACCCACTCTTGTTTGGGGAAAGAATATAAAACACCCCCCACTCACTTTCAATTCACACCAGTAATACAAGTATCTCATCCAGGATTGCAACAAAGTCAGACAACATTGAGTCATGCAGTTATCTAATATTGATATTGCGCCCCCTTTCTGGTGCAATTTCATAACAACCAGTATGCGTTACTTACAGGATTTGTTTCACTTTTAAACTGGGACATCCTCACGTTGTTGAAATTTAAAAATTCCCGCGACTTTGATGCTTATATATTTCAACATGCATCATGCAATATAAAGGATTTATTCCTGTTTGCTTGGTTTGTTTAGCTTTCATGGAATAATAAAAACAACTTTCAATTCTTAAAATAAAGTTCAGGTTTAGAAACTTGAACTTGCTTTGACTATTTTACTTTTGAAAAAAAACTGAGAAAACAATGTACTCTTATATTCTTAAAGATTAATTGGTTTGGGTAGGGGACCGCTATCAAAAGAAAATGGGTACAAATGAGGGGCTAGAGGTCTTGTTTAAGGATCCTCTTGTTGCTGATTTCAAAGTTGACAACTGCTCTCAATATTTTGTCCAGTTTATGGCCTTCTCTTGATAAACATTTAATCTTTTTGAAAATAAAATTTATTTCCTTTTCTTGGGGAGTGGCGGGAAGGGGGAGGAGGGGGGGGGGAGAACGCGAAGAAGTGTCTACAAACTACATCAAAGGAATGGATCTCATTATTAACATTTCTAGGTTGCCGCACACCTCAGCAACATTGTTTATACCCATCAATGTTTCTTTTTCACTTATGTAACTTTTCTCAGTCTGTTATGCTTCTACAAAATAAGGCTGACAATTACATATTTCCCAAATTATTCCCTATCTATTTTTCATTTCTTTACGTACTTATAAAAGCCAAAACACAGACCTATATTGAAATATCTTTCCCAAAACACAGACCTAAGAAAAGTGTAAAATCCTCTTGATTGAAAACATCCGGTGAATATCTTTCCAACATGTGGATTTTCGAACAGCACTGATAGGAGAAATGGTCCGTCAATCATTAATATTTAATGCACACATCACCTCAGGCATGATACACAAATATTTTATCACCAGTTTGCAAACAAATTTCTCCACTAAGACACCTAACACGGAAGAGTGATTTCAATCACAAAAGTGCCTGATTACTCAGCACTGGCTTTCTGTCATTTTGAATAACCTTGGGCTACTTGGCTGTGGTGTGTATGGGAATGGCAGATAAACAATCATTGTTTGGAGAAAAACACAATACACTGAACAGGAAGAACAGTTAATTGTAATATCTGAGTTTTCAGGATTAACTCAGGTGTCGGATGTGGATAGGCTTAAAGAGAAACTTTTCGGCATGAAATTACTTACAGTTTCAACAGATGCGACCAGTTTGGTGTCTTGAGCAAAGAGTCGTTGCTCTCAGGGTGAAAACTGAGGGATCGTGGACTCAACGAATCAGAGGTGCCGCCATGGCTGGCAATCCCAAATACCAGCACATTTTGGCGATTCCCTCCCTGCAATAATATCTAACCAATGAAGAAGAAAACACTTTGTTATAATTTTTAGAAGCATCATAAAAGGAGAATGAAAATTTGCATAATATTAACAAAGTGTCATTTTTCTTTTGATGCTGTATTTCAAAATGTCTGCCAGGTAAGCTAATCTTAAAAAAGGCTTTCCGAAAAGGAGATACCATGACCATGACATAAAATAAATTGATGCAACACATTCATAAAAATGAAAAGGGTGTTCTGTTGAACACTTCGCCCATCATTCTTGATCAATTGAAAATCACCCTACACATATTACAATGTGTTATTCACACCATCAGAGACATAAAACTAACTATATTCATTCTAGTTAGAGAAATGTTTAAAAACCTGAAAACAACACCTGTAAAGTTTGTTCCGTTTTACGATTCTCGCTCGTGAAATTGTCAAATAAAACAGTAATTTTGACACAATTTTACTAGAAAGTAAGTCAAATATGACATCACTGACATACAATTTATTAATATGAAATGTACTTTTTAACTAATTCCTTGCACTGTCTTGCCCTTCGTACTTACTGAAAGTAAATTACTTTGACTTAACATAATTCATAGATGGGAGTTTATAATTTGATAAAAACCTTTAATATATTGAGAATTGTTTTGTTTTGAACAAACTGAGAACACTACTATTTAGATAGAGATATTGAACGTTTCAGTAGAAAAGATGATGTCAATAAAGATATCATGCATTTTTACAAAATGGCGGCTTTCTTTTTTAAGGAAAATTCTCATGAAATTTCATTTTGATATATTTGATAGAGGACAATAAAAGAAACAGATTGGTGAAAACACCAATATCTCATTCCTACAAGAAGTTATTGAATTTTAAAGACTTTTCTTTTTTGTGCAAAGGAGATTGTTGATCTGAGTCTAAGTCATCATTATGATGTCATCACAGCACTTCCTGTACTAATCTTTATGATTTTCTTTGAAAGTTATTTTAAATTTTCTAAATGACTGAGGGGACATTTTTTCTTTAAAAATTATTAATAGTGTAGAATAAAATTTACGATAATGTTTTCCAATCTGTTCTTTTTGGGGATTAATTTTCAAAAAATACATCAAGATTAGTACAGGAAGTGCTGTGATGACATCATACTGATGACCTAGACACAGTACAAAAGTCATTTTTAAGCCAGCCAGAAAAATCTTTAAAGTTCAATAACATCTTCTAGGAGTGAGATATAAACCAGTTTTTTTTTTAACAATCTGTTTTTTTTTAAATTTTCAAAAATGGAATTCCTTAAGAATATTCCTTAAACCTTACAAGCATTGGCACCTTATTGTTATATGCACACGGACTAAGATTCTGGTGCTGTTGATGCTTTGTACAGTACTATTCCGTCTACGGACGACAGATGATGATGATAAAGATGAAGATGATGATCAAATTTCGACTTGTGCTTTTTCTCAAAATTCAAAAACTGATCTGCTCAGAATTTAACATAATGCCCTTTCAACTACTTGCCCTTAAAGTGTTCACATTAAAGTGCGGGATTCCCGTAAATACTATCAAATTCCCACTCAAAAATATTTAGGGGCAGGGTGGAGGGGGAAGAGTTCCAGCCCCCAAAAAAGGCAAAATCCACCCTTCAAAAAAAAAAAAAATTGCCTACTTTGGCATTGTCAGCCACATCTTGGCATTTTGTTCCTTTTTTTGGTATTTTTGGCTTTTGTTGTATTTTTGGCCTTTCCTATTATTTTTTTCAAAAAGAAATCCCTCCCGCCCCTCCAAAAAAAAAAAAAAAAAAATACCCAATACTAAATGTCTATAAACCTTTTTAACACTTACACCTATAGCAGCATCTACTACTTGTATTTGAGATGCCTGTGTATCCGGTGTTGTGGAAAGCTTTCTCTTCTGCTCTTTATCTCCTGGACAATTAGTGCAGATGACAACCGATGTTAAAAATGTCTTAAATCTGAAAGTTGAAATAGAAGTGAAAAATGAACCTAGAGTCAAAAATTTAAATAGAATTAAAAATAAGCACCGAATTGAAATTTAATAAAAAATTAAACATAATATAGAATTGAAAATAAACAGAATATGAAATATTAACATAGAACATACAACTGAAAATTAACACAGAATTGAAAATAGATATTGAATTGAAAATTTAAATACTGTAGAACTTAGAAATTAATATAGAATTTGAAAATTAACATAAAATTTAATATTAACATAAAATTGAAATTAACATAGCAATGAAAATGAACATAGAATTCATTAACATAAAATTAGAAATTAACATAGCAATGAAAATTAACATAGAATTCAATATCAACATACAATTGGAAATTAACATAGAACTGAGGATTAACTTAGAATTAAAAATACAACTTTATTTGATTATCATTAAGATGTTTTAATAGCAAGCTTCACACACATATATTGTTGTGCTCAACCAATGTTTTACACATTTAATATCTACTGATAAAACTTCTAGCGAACAATTATGAAATTGAAGAGGCCAAAGGGTGTACTACATTATTATGAATTGATCCAATATGAATATGTGTCTTCAGATAAATTACCGGGACATTGCATAATCAAAATTTAAGACAGACACATTTGATAAAGGCAACTATTCATTCCAATAATGTCATTCGTAAAACTCGTATCCATTACATTGAGTTTCGGTTTTTGCATCTTTATGTTGCCACCAACTCCTCCTATCTTTATTAAATCTATCTTGATGAAAATTGCCTTTGTAACTTTTGCGATAAGTATGTCAAGACATTAGAGCATCTACTTTGGTCTTGTGATTGTATTAATAACTTCTGGAATGTTATTGCCTAAAAGTTTTTTCCTTCCACACTTGGTAATGATTCATCATACCATATGGTCTTCTTCGGTTTTACAAACAATGTTTTACTGTTTTATAACTATCTTATTTTTCATGCTAAGCACTTTATTTTCCTTTGTAAGTTCAGAAACTCAAGCCAGTCACTACCAGCCTTCTGCAATTATATTGATTTTATTCTAGACTTTGAAAAACACATTGCATCCAAAAATGATGACACCAAGCATCTGAATAAGCCGAGGCATCTTTTTCCCCACTTTGCATTTTCTGTATAATCTTACTGGAGTACTGTAAATATCATATACAGGATTTTTACATTATTAAGGTTTATAAAAACAAACAGTTCTTTAATTCCAGAGAGGCCATACAGTAACTAAAATCTAACAACAATGAAGGTGCAAACAAAAAATAAGAGAGAAAATAAAAAGATACAATAAGTGGGAAAATGCAGTAGAAATTTGATGGAAGATGGAAATGGTTTGTAGGGCAAGTAAGGCAGATCATCTGCATTATCAGCATGTTTAACTCACCAAGCAGAACATATTGATGCTTCTGACGTAACTCACTTAACAGGCTAAACAAGTTTTTAATGTTCCACAAACAACATCGTAACTTACAGATAATGATGGCGCACTTTCGTAATATTACTGAATGAAGATAACATCAACCATGTCAAGTCTTATACGTTAAAGTGTAGAACTGCCTAAATTTGATTCCAACAGTTACAGTAGCATTTTCAGTTTCAATTTTTATTTTTTTGCTTTTCTTTTGAAAGAAGTAATTTCATATTGTTATTTTTTTTGTCACAATCAAGTTTATCACAGTGCTAGAACTTTTCATACTGTATTTTTTTCATCTACAATTAAATCACTGTCTTCCATCCCAAATTTGCATAAGTTATGAAAATTTAAGACATTGTAAAATACCCACTTTTTAAACTAAAGTTGATGATATTTTTTGGCTATTCTAATTTATTCAAAAGACTTCTAAGCAGTATATTTAATTAATGTTACATCTACATGTTAATCTCCATAAAGCATAAACTTAACTAAACTAGACCCCTAAATGTTTTGGTGAATTTGTCAATGTTTTGCCTCCCAAAATGATAAAATCTTATTGTTTAAAATCTCTGATAACTACTTTGTTTAAATATTGGTGCTAGAGAAGTTTTGTAACACTCTAGGAGTGTCAACAAGTTTTGCAGAATATTTTGAGTCTCTGGAGAAGTGTGCCCTTACTTTTCCGACTAATGCTCCATTAAATAGTTCAAAGATAAACATTTTTTTATTTTTTAAATATCACAAATATCCTAAGTAAGAAATCTTTCTAACACTTTCTTCTTTTTAGAATGATGGCATTGTCCAGATGTCCTCTTACCCTTTTTTGCTGGCTGCCAACTGCTGAATATTACTAGCATCTTCAAGGAGTGAGCCTAAATATTCCTGCAGCGGTTTGACCTCGGAGTAGACTCTTTTCAAAACTTCCATTCTCACTCTTGTACTCCATCAGCCCAAATGGATGCCAGGTTTCCATGGAGGTGTAAGACTATGATCAAAAACTTAAGTTAAATATGCAATTTTCATTCTCAGCAGGATGTTGCTGTTTTTTTCTTTCAATGGAGCAATACAGGATTCCAAAACTAAAAGAGGATCCACCCACTAGGCCTGCTGGTGCTGGATTTCATAATCCTCATATTCTGTACTCAAAATAATCAGAATGTTGCATACATGAGGCAATTGCAGTATCATTTTTTCTATCAGATGAAGGGGGTATATCAAATTCCATGAATAATACAGCATTATAACAATATTTCCTCTTTTGATTTTCTCCACTTGCTGGTGGCTTCTGCACAGGTCGCCTAACTAACCTAACAGAGTAAACGCAATCATCAGTCATTAATTAAGTGCCCGCCCTGTTCACATTTAAATAAGCCAAAATAACAAAAACTAAAATAAAGAAAAAACATATACTTTTATTATAGTATATATATATAGTATGTATATAGTAAGCATATAGGTTGCCATAACGCTAGGAACACCTGTGTATCAAACAGAGACGCCGCGAGAGGAAGGGGGAGATCTAGTTATTAGGGAGCAGGATGATCTTAACAAACTTGAACAATGGCAAAACAAATGGCAAATGAATTTCAACCTCTAAATGCTACATCTTTTCAATTTCCTCTACGAAATGCTTTAAATCACCTGTTTATACCTTATGCAAGCAGCCACTAAAACATTTCAACTCCCACCCATACCTAGGTGTTGAAATTGATAATAAACTTAAATGGGATAAACATATACATAACATGACCAAGAAAGCTAACTCTGTACTTGGCCTATTAAAACGTAGCCTCTCAAACTGTCCCACCGACGTTAAATCCACTGTTTATAAAGCTCTAGTCAGGCCAGTACTTGAGTACGCATCAGCTGTCTGGGACCCCCATCACCAGTGCGATGTGGATAAACTTGAATCTATTCAAAGGAGAGCAGCCAGGTTCTGTATGGCAGACTACTCTTATAAATCTAGTGTAAAAAACATGCTTCATAAATTAGATTGGCCTCTGCTAAAAACAAGACGATACAACACCCGGCTACATATGCTATATAAAATCAATAACAATCTTGTCGCCATCATTAAAGATGAGGTTATCCCCACCGTCAAAACTAATACAAGAAATAATCATGACCTTAATTTCCAGGATCCCTATGCTAAAAAGAATGTATATAAACACTCTTTCTTCCCTCACACAATAAAGGATTGGAATGCTTTACCGTCAGACATTGCACTGACATGCACCAAGTCTCAACTGTTTCAAAGCTAAACTTACTAACACTTGTATTGCTAATTAGTTTTTTTTATTTGTATTATTGTTATTGTTATTTTGTAGGCCTACTCATACTTTTTACGCTCAGTTGGCCTTAATGTCCTCTTGAAGGATTTTTGCCAACTTGACCGATGCAGATTCAGACACTCGTACTGACTTCCCCGTCCTGTTGTGTTGGTTTTGCGGTTGGTTTTGCGCTTTCGAGTTTCGCGACGGAAAAAAATAAGTCATGTGATCAGTCATGTGATTACATTCGGTAAAAAAAAAAAAAAAAAAAAAAAATCTCAGTAGCGATGTTCGATCGTAGCAGACGACACTCCAATTAAATTACTTTTAGAAGAATGGCGAACTTCATCGAATTCGTGAAACAAAAGGAAATGTCACGCACTTCGATTGGATCAACTTCCTTGCAAGTAGCTTGAGGGTCATACACTATACATTGGCGGCGGAACCGCCCCGACCACTCCGACCTTGGTCGGACCAATAATTTGCCCGATAATGATCAAATGGTCCACATAAAGGTGGGCCACATAAAGTTGTGCTTTTTCCAGTTATGAATATAATTTTAGATTTGACTTTGAACTATAGTATTATGTTTGCACATTTATAATAAATATGATCCATTTAGGTGTTGCCCCTTAATTTCCCCTTTTTTTGGCAAATCACATAATATCGGTAGTCTGAATTCTGCAGAAATTACATATTTTCTTCTATTGCCTTCCCCCACCCCCCAACCCCACACAATTGTTTTTTTTTTTTTATGTCATCCGCACAATCTTGGCCCCCATAAAATACCTAGGTATTTTATTGTATTCAAGATTATTTAATCGAGAACCAAATTCCCAAGGCTCTCCGAAAAAAATTCAGGGGTTTTGGTCCCTGTCAGGTCGGACCAAAAAATGTGACCTTCCGCCGCCGCTGTATGATAACTTGTAAAAATTATCAAGATGTACCAGTAGAACGTAAAATATCTAAGGACCGATGAAAATGCAAATACTTCATAATTCTTTACTTTAAACATTAATTTTCAAAATAACAAAGACAAAATTTAAGTCAAATTTTTATATGATGAGCATAAAAACTGTAGCAATCGCTCAATCATGTTACAAATGCAGATTGGTATGACAACATATGACGTCACACGCTATCCCGACTTGCTGTTCTCAGCACAGCGCGAAAACACTCTGACACCTGGTGAAGAATTTCAGGGACAACGAGAAGGTGAAGTAATCGCATGCGCAGAATGTCGAACATGGCGTCATTTCGTTGTAGCGAAGCCCGCGTCGTGAAATCTAAAGCTCCCTATCACGTACACGGTCAGGTCTTTTGCAAATTGTCCAGGGCCGCGGTGGGGTCGAAGGACAACACCCTATGGGAATCCAGGGGAATATCCCGAAAGATATGAGATTTAAAATTTTGGGGCTAAAATTAAATCGATAATTTACTGAATGTTGCATATAGCGGGCCCGGATCTCACGTCGTTAGGTGCACGGGGTGTATGGATGAGCCGAATTGTCGGGAAAATAAGCAAAAGTTTTGGAAAGTTTCAGCTAGAATTCAAGTAAAATTAGACGAAACAGTTAATTTCAGATAAATAATGATTAAAGGAGTGGAAAATGGATATGGACAAAACTTAACTAAGATTTTTCCTGGAAACACGAAAAGTTTACTTATGAAATCAGAACTATGATTTACTGGTTAAGACATCAACATTTTCACGATGCACACAAACTTTTCGAAAAAGTCGGCTAGGTTTTAAATGAATCAGTCAAAATTTGGGAAAATTCAACAAAATTTTCATAATATTCTGCAAATTTCTGAAACATTTGCCTATTTTCCCGACAATTCGGCTCACCCATACGCCCTAACGATGTGAGATCCGGGCCCGCTAAGGCCTTCGAAGTTCCCCTGTTTTGATTGCCCAAAATGGTTTTATTAAGATGAAAAACTTTAAAATGAAGATAAGATTCAAATAGAGTAAAAGCGTTTTATTAGATTAAGTCGCGTCCAGGGATGAAACCATAGAAGGATTGAAGCCCTGGTGGTCAAGTGGCGAATCCACAAAGGCCCCTTGTCACGTTTACCCTGGCAAAAGCTATATTTCGAGTACTGGGCACGTTAATGGGCAAAACCGCCGTTTGCAAATACATCATAATACGAGATTGTCTCATGCGCCAATTTGGGCCCTCTAAAACGTTCCATTGGATCCAAAATTTATGTCACGTGATAGCCAATCTACCTGGCTATGTCTCCCTCTTGTCTCCAGCGCAAAGTCACCAGGTCACACAAATGCGCAAAATAATCGTTTGCAGATGAATTATGATATGAGCTTTTTTCATTGTCCAATTTTGGCCCACCAAATCGGTTTCAATGGAAACAAGATATATGTCATATGATAGCCATTGTATATGGGTATGGCCGAGTGTGCAAATGAATTATCAGTGATATGAGATTGGTCCCATTAGACCAATTGGGCCCTCTAAACGGTTCTATTGGATCTAAAATATATGTCACGTAATAGTCAGTGTAAGTGGCTTAGTCTCCTTCTTGCGTCTACCCTGACTTGTCTCCAGCACGAAATCACGCAAATGAACAAAATCATCGTTTGCAGAAGAATTGTGATATGAGATTGGTCCATTGGCCAATTTGGGCACACGAAAACGGTTTTAATGGAAACAAGATATCTGTCACATAATATCCAATGTACGTGGCTATGACCCCCTGTCACGTCCCAAAATATATGTCAGGTAATAACCGATCTACCTGGCTATGTCTCCCTCTCGAGTTTACCCTGGCTTATCTCCAGCACGAAGTCACGCAAATGCGCAAAATCACCGAGTTGCAGATGAATTATGATATAAGATTGGTCCCATGAGCCAATTTTGGCCCACCAAAGCGGTTTCAATGGAAACAAGATATATGTCATATGATATCCAATGAGCGGGGCTATGGCCCCCTGTCACGTCTACAGACTCTACACTGGCTTAAAAGTTCTATTTGGAGTACGGTGCAAGTACATGCGCCAAAAATGCTTGTGCAAATGAATCTAGTGATACGAGAATGGTACCATGGGCTGATTTGGGCCATCTTAACGGTCCCATTCGATCCAAAATATATGTCACGTGATAGCTAATCTACCTGACTATGTTTCCCTCTCGCGTTTACCATGGCTTATCTCCAGCATAAAGTCACTAGGTTACGCAAATGCGCAAACTTTTCGTTTACAGATGAATTATGATTTGAGATTGTTCCATGGGCCAATTTTGGCCCACTAAAACGATTTCAATGAGAACAAGATATATGTCATATGATAGCCAATTTATTTGACTATGGCCCCTTGTCACGTTTACCCTGGCTTAAAAGTTATATTTGGAGTACGGAGCGCGTTAATGCGCAAAACGGCCGTGTGCAAATGAATTATGATAACAGATTCGTCCCATAAGCCCATTTTGGGCAACCAAAACGGTTTCAAAGGAAAGAAGATACATGCCATATAATAGCCAATGTAAGTGGCTACTATGGCCCCCTCTTGCGTCTACCAGTCTACTGTGGCTTAAATGCTCTATTTCGAGTACAGAGCACGTAAATTCGCAAAGCCGCCGTTTGCGGATGAACTATGATATGAGATTGATGCCTTTGGAAACAAAATATGTCACGTGATAGCCAATGTAAGTGGCTTTGTCTGGTTTCCTTGTCACCTCTACCCTTGCTTAAAACCTCTATCAGCAGCACGAAGTCACGCAAATTCGCAAAATTACTGTTTGAAAATCAATTGTGTTATGAAATTGTGCCAATGGGTCAATTTACAGATTTAGACACTCCTCTACCATCTACACCACCTCCGAAGCGCCGCCACTAGGCTTGGGGCACCTCTAAATCCGCCACTGGGCTTGGAGCCTCTCAAAATCCGCCACTATATAACTCCTCTTCTATGTCTCCAATGCCGTCGGAAGGTATTTGATATTGGAGGGTGGGGGAGGGGGGGAGGGGCTGAATTAGATTTTGCTGAAAGTTTATAGCGCCTTAGCGAAATCCGAGGGCAAAACGCGAGATTTTCAGCGTAGGGACAAGGGACCTGCTTAAAAAACCCTAGTAAGCTCTAGCGTCGAAACCCTGATAGGGGTCCAGGCGGCGAAGCTCTCAGAATGCGGTGCAGTTTAATCCTTTAATGGGTCTAAAACGATCTCACTTTAACCCATTTGGAGAGATGGAGGGGTGAAACAGGCAGACAGGGCTTTTTTAAAGGAATTTTCACTGGTGGGCCAATCATTAGGTTGTTTGACATGATTGGCAGTGGCGTACTGAGGGAGTGGGCGGCGGAGGCAGTCTCCTTCTCCGAGAGGATTACAACTTTCCGGTTCCATGCTTCCTGCCCGGCTTAAAGGTAAAATTCGGCAACATTTTTCAAACGTTGAAGAAAATTTCCCGAAAATTGAAGAAAATTTTCCGAAATTTGGGAAATTTTTCTGATAATTAGAGAAAATTTCTTGAATATTGTTAAAAAAACTGCACTAAATCCAAGAAAATTGCCAGAGAATGAAGAAAATTTCCTTAAAAGTGAAGAAAATTCTTAAAAAATCGAGGAATATATTGCAAAAATTGGAAAAAAATGTTTCGAAAATCGAAGAAAATTGTCCGGAAATTAAGAAAAGTTCCTTAAAATTCTCCGGAAATGAAAAAGAATTCCTCAAAAGTGAGGAAAATTTTCAAAAAATCTAAGAATCTTTTCCGAAATTTAAAAGAAAAAGTTCCAAACTTTAAAGAAAATTGTCTGGAATTGAATAAAAGTTCCTGAAAATGGGCCCAAACATTCCCGAGAATGGGCAAAATTTCCCAATAAATAGAGGAACTTTCGAAAAAGAAAAAAAAACTGCCTGAAAATGAAAGAAATTTCCCGAAGATGTTACGAAAATCGAAGGAAAATTACCTGGAAATGAAGAAAAATTCCTGAAAATGAGCACAAATTCCCGATAATTAACGGGACCAAAAATAGAAGGAAAAAACCTGAAAATAAGTAAATTTACCGAAAATGGAAGGTAATATTCCGAAAAACGAAGAAAATTTTCCGGAAATGAAGAAGAATTCGTGAAGTGAATACAATTTTCCGAAAATCGAAGAAAATTGTCAGGCAATAAAGAAAAGTTCCTAAAAATTGGCCACAACATTTCCCAAAAATTAGAGGAACTTTCGAAAATAAAAAAAACTGCCCGAAAATGTTTCCGAAGATGTCCCGAAAATCGAAGAAAATTATTCGGAAATAATCAAAGTTCCTGCAAAGTGAAGGTAATTTACCGAAAAATGTTGGGTATTTTCCGAAAATTTGAGATTTTTTGATTGGAAACAACTTCAACGTTGATAGAAACTTAATTTAGCAGTGCAAATTTATTTCCGCTTGTAACTGGAAACTTTTTCGGTTCTCGGTCTAAAGTCCTATGTACGTGTGCAGTTGTGTGGTGGCCCTTGGTGAGTCGCCAGGACGGAGAGCAGTTGTATTATTATTATTTTTATTTGCAATAACGAAAGGCGAAAACACGGTATCAATTTGTATTACAGGTCCGCAAATTATGTGGGGTGAGGGGGTGGGACCAGCACGCATGTTCCATCTGACATACCACGCTATGTCTCGTTACGTCCCATCCTATGGTTCATGTTACCTATACTTTTGTCCCATATGAGATCCCACATCCCTTAGTATATGTCCTGTGACGTTTATCCTTAGTAAAGGTACAGCTGAAACACAAAGGGAATTGATCATTAGATCGTTGGGAGGACACCGCTAACATTTCCGTTTAAGAAATAAATCTTTTAAATTCCCTTAACACAAAACAATGAAAAGAAACATTACTTTTTCACATCATGTTCCATCTTTAAATCTTGATTAACTTTTCCTCAAAAAAAAAAGGGTTAAATATTGTCAATATTGCGGCTTAAATTTGTCATTCCACTTTTCACACAAAAAAAAAAAAATGATTGATTGAATAGCAGGTAACAAAATTATGGCGGCATTCCATTCCCAAAAGCTTGAGTGTGGATCACTACACCAACAGCGACAGTCTTTCAAAAAATTGTTATGATAGTAACAATGCTATCACGAAACGTTTAATACGACCCGGACCGTGCACGTCCGGGTCGTATTACGCGTTTCGGGATAGCATTGTTACGGCAACACAGGTACGACGTACGGACAGAGATATAATATCAACAACCAAGTCAATGTCAACGGCCTTTGATAACCAGTTGTACGGAAGCTGAGAAGGTTGGCCAGTGGTGCAAACAGTCGAGAAGGTTGGCCCGCGGTGTAACGCGGCCCGCGGTGTAATGCGGCCCGCGGTGTAATGCAGCCCGCGGTGTAACACGGCCTGCGGTGTAACGCGGCCCGCGATGTAATGCGGCCCGCGGTGTAACGCGGCCTGCGGTGTAATGCGGCCCGCGGTGTAACGCGGCTTACGGTGTAACGCGGCCCACGGTGTAGCGGCCTGCGGTGTAGCGCGGCCCGCGGTGTAACGCGGCCCGCGGTGTAACACGGCCCGCGGTGTAATGCGGCCCTCGGTGTAATGCGGCCCACGGTGTAATTCAGTTTCCGCATGCAGAACTTTATTTCTGAGGCTATCAACCAGTTTTGACATCTATCCTTTCTGTATATCTGCCCAAGCCGTATAAATTTCAGTCCCAACGAAAACACGTTTTTATATTTGTTTTCTACTGCTGAGAAGATTAATAGGTCCGGCTTTGCACCCTGAAAAGTTTCCAACAACCGTTGGTTTCGCTGCTACAGAAGATTAAAACGAATTTACATTAACAAATATAAATTTCTTCTGAAATTTTGAGTGTAGCTTAAAAGATATATAAAATGGTTTGTCGCTGTTGTTTTTTATTTAGAAGAGAAGGAGCTTTATGTTGTTCACTATTCAGGCTTGTCACTTCTAAATGTCCCCTTAAACAGTGGCACAACAATATTGGGTCTTTGGGGTCTGCTGCGAATTTGATATCCAAGGGTACAAAGGGTCGCCTCTCAGAGAGGGGGAAAAACAAACAAAAATCCATTTAAAAGCGGAAATTTTTCACTGCTTGAATTCAGTGTCGCTCAAATTGCTGCTGCTCGGCAAATCTCCAATTTTCGGTAAACTTCCTTCAAAAGATCAATTTCCCTCTTTCCCCTGCTTCCTACGCCTCTGGCTCCCATGCGTCGAAGGACATTTACGTATACTGCAAAAAAGGAGACAAAGAGTAAAGCAATTTCCTTGGCATAATGAAATTAACTTAAAATGCCATGACAAATGGCCCACATGATTGGGGAAATAGAGCTTTTTATCTCATTTGTATTGCAAAAGTCAAACACTTTAAAAACGACATTAAAAAAGCTGTTGGCCAGATTTTACGAGAGGTACAATCCCTCCAAAACCTGAAAACATTACAGTATGACAGATTGTGAACCAATTAATTAAATTTGCAGCCTTTGTTATGTTGTTCCGGGGGACCCCTCCCTATTACGAGTGGAAACAGGTGGAACTTCGGGCGGTGCTATTGTTATGCAAATTTTAAATCCGCTTAATACCACAAAAAAGTAATAATTTGGGATTATTAGTGTATTAAGCAAAGTGTTGGTTTAATTTTCTAATTTTACCATGACTTTATAGAGTCTATCACAAATTAATATACTACACCTTTTTGGTCATGTTCATGTTCATGGTGGTAATATTCTATTATAGAGAAGAAGAAAAAAAATTGAAAACTGTAAAAATGTGTTTTCTTAATTTCTTTTTCAGAAAAAGTTAGTATTGAATATACTTAGATGAGACCCAAACTCAAAATTTAGTTCGGCGGCGATTATTTTTCTTTTTCTGCAGGAAACATAGTCGATGGTCGCCCAAAGCGTCATCTCCAACAGTCCAACCAGCGGTGGCCAAGTGGGGTCAGCGGCGTAGGAAAGCATTTGAAATTAAGAGGGGGAAGATTTTATCATTTATCTCACTCAACAAAGCTCATTACAAAAATGTATCAGTCTCTGACAGTCCAGAAACTATTTGTAAACAGGGGAGGATGGGGAGGAAGGAAGGGGGGGGGAGAGGGTCGTGAATTTATTGGAAAATTTGGCAACATTTCCCGCAAAATTTAAGAAAAATTCCCGAAAATTGAAGAAAACTTCGAGTTGACGAAAATGAAAATTGTAAGAATTTAACATTTCCAGAAAATTTAAGGAAACTTCTCGAAAATTAGAGAAAATTTCACAAACATTTGAAGAAATCTTGTCCCCCTGTCCCCTCGTCCCCCTGAAATTACGGCCCTGCCCTCGTGGTCACGTCACTGCAGGAAAATAGCTTAACATGGGGCTATGGACCCGCCCCGTGCGCCTATGACCCCATACACTCCCATTCAAACAGTCAAATTCTAGCAGGAATATACTTTCTCATTTTTTTCATTATTGACCGGATTTAGGAAAGAATTTCCCCCATTGAATTCCCCAAACTTATTATCATAACAGGATTAACAGATTAACAGATCATTAGACTAATTATTCCATAACTCAGAAATATTTTCGAAACTCAAAACTGTTCAGCTCAAATTTGAACTCTCTCTCATCAACCGTTACAATAGATCAGCGATGTCAACATAGACTTACAAATATTCCCAGGAGCTTCATTTTCATATATACGATCTGTACGGTAGAGGACTATTTACAGATTTAAGAAACAGGTGTAAAAAAAACTTTAAAAAAAAGTTGATACCTTATTTCATTTTGAATAAAATGATTCAACAAGTGTGTTGGAAAGTGACCTTGCAGTGTATGATGTCATAACTGCAGATACAAGATCATTATTGATGTATTTCTTTAAAAACTTAATAAACTTTTTTTTATAAATTATTGGAAACATTTTTGGGTTTAATTATTAAAATGAGGTATAACATGATCTTTACAATAACATGGTTTGCATATCTGCTCATGTACCGTACACTCTACGCGAAATAAAAAATATTTTTAAAATTTGATACTGTAGAAATACAAAATAATTATCTTGGACCACCAAATTGCTTCCTCCTTAGGCGTAGTAACCGGGGGTACTGGGGCACGTTCCCCCTACCACTTTTACAAAAAATGACAAAAGTGTCACTTTTGAAAATGAAAATGCCCCTCAATTACTGTACCAATAGTAGGAAACTGGCGAGTTTTGTCAGTCCCATGTACGGGAGGATTGTGTCCCCATCAGAAAAGTGCCCCTTTCTAAAAAATGAAGTGCCGCTTTTACTTTATTTTGCTGTTTTGGGCTCACTTATTCTGTCTACAGATTGGGATAAGGGACATATGACTTGAAAAATTCCCCCTAAAAGGTCGTGTCCCCCACTTTTCGGAAGCTTCCTACACTTCTGGTTTCCTCTATTTTATAAAGGAAAATGAAAACAAGAAAGCAAGCCATGGAGTTGCTGATCTCATCACCTTAAGCAGTTCAGAAGCTTGCCTATTATTGGGAACATAAATGTTCCTATTAATGGGAACATTTTGCTACATGGAAGCCGCCATTTTGTGGTATTTCCCATATTTCTTTGCTATCCTTACGTTAAAGCCTTATGCAATGTTACATTTTTCAAATTTGAAATACGTCTGGGAAAAATAGTTTTGCTAGGGAAAACTTAAAACTTATAAAAATACCTTAATTATTGTCATGGCTACAACTTTTCCTCTCCCATTTGATACGTTCACCACGCCGTTTTCAAAATATAGATAAATAGACAATATGGCTAGGCTTTTGGGCGTGAAACGGCCATTTTGAAAATTCAAATGTTTTTCAACACAATTATTTTTAATATTTCAAGTAAATAGATTATAAACTATGATATTTTATCGCAACATCTGATCAATATGGCTGCATGACTTCAATATTCTCGTGTGTTATAAATGTTACCATTAATAGGCATGCTTCTGGACTGTTAAGCATACAGCATTGTGGGGGAAATAGCTAACAGGGTCACTATAGCTCTGTAACTTTTGACCTTGTGACCCCAGAGTCTACGGGACACAAGTTTATGTGCCAAGATACCATGGTACAACATAAGGTTGGTATAGGTCATGAAACTTTTGGAGTTTAAATATTCTATTACTTACCATTTCAAAAATACGGGGGAATGACTTAAAGAGGTTACTAGTTCTGTGGCATCTGATCACTTGACCCCAGATTTACAGGACACAAGTTTATGTACTAAGGTATCTTTGTACAACATAGGATTGGCATAGACCTTGCCCTTTTGGAGTTTAAAGTGGTACTAAACAAATTACCTCATAATTACCCCCTAAAAACGCATATTTGACCTTAACAACTAAAGCAACAGCTGATACTGTTGGCATTTATCCCACGCTCAAATTACTCTTACCATTCCAAAACTATGAGGAGGAGGGAGGGGGTGGTCAAAAGGGGTCACTAGCTCTTTGACCTTTGAACTTTTGATTCCAAAGTTTACGGGACACAAGTTCATGTACAACAGTATCATGATGCAAACATAAGATTGGTATAGATCTTGCACTTTCGGAATTTAAAGTGGCACACAAATCTACTAACTTAGTACATAATTACCACCTAAAATTACATATTTTACCTCTGACCTCTGACCCTAATTACTGAAACAATTTCTGAAATGTTTAACATTTATCATCATACCCTACTGTATGACACCATTCATGCCACGTCACACCATTCCATAACTAAAGAGAAAAATGGTGAAAAGTGGTCAATATCTCTGTGACCTTTGATCTTTTAACCCCAAAGGCTACGGGCTACAAATTCATGTACCATGGTATCATGGTACAGCACGGGGTTGGTATATGTCTTGTACTTTTTGAGTTAAAAATGGCACCAAATTTTGTATAAAAAGCACTTGTTTGACCTTTGACCCATGATCTTTTGACCTCCATTTATTTTTAGTTTTTGTTAGAATGTTAAACCGTACCCACCCATGCAATTTGTGAGGATACCAAGTAATTCCTTCAAAAGATACAGCCATCACCAAAAACTTATTTAACCTGTGACCTTTAATCATTGTACCCCAAAACCTTGGAGACAAAAGTTCCGTCCACCAATTTTGGTTCATGTATGTATTCAAGTATTCGGTCATCCTGGACATCCGGGACTCTTTGTCGGTGAAAACGTGCTACGATTTGTACACAAGTGAACACCACGCTTTAATCTACGTATGCACGATACATATATTTCAAACTTCAAAATGATCTTTTCTACGATATTTCCTCCACATTTGCAACAATTTCTTGCAAAATTACCAAAGCGAACGTAGAGATTTAGGCCTCTAAAGGTGACCGATTTCACACTGGCTGTAATGGTAAAATGCTTTTGCTTTCACCGACAAACTGGTTGTTCAGATTCACGTACGTTATTGTGATGTCATCCTGAATACTTGAATTACAGTTTTGCACACACACCACACACGGACACATGAACAGACGCAAAAATCACCAAATTTTGTCCCGTTCCAAAAACTTATGACCCCTAACCCCATAGGCGACGGAACCGGGGACAAAAGGGGCACGTACCCCCCACTTTTCTCTAAAGTTTAAAAAGTACCCTTTTTCAGGGAGAAAAAGTGCCTTTTTTCTGAGGGAAAAGTGACCTTTTCCAGAAGGAAAAGTGCCCTTTCTAGGGAAGGAATCTGTCTTTTCAAACATTAAAAAACTGCTTCTTCAATATATATAATCTTTTTATTGTAGAATGTACTAAATTTTTCACTGAAAAGATTAAGATCAGTGAAATTTTCCTAAAGACAAAATTGGGGCCCCAAGAGCTCTACATCGGGCCAATTGGACTTGTTCATACTAAAAAGGCCTTTTCATCTGCCTACTTTTGTTTATATATCCCAGGCTGAGCTTATAATTTGTAAAAACATTTTAAACTAGCTAAGGGCCTTTACCTAAAGTGTGCGAGCCACCCCAAATTTCATTAATTAGGAATCTTTGAAATGGGCCATGCAGAACAAAACGTACTATTTGACCCGGGCTATTGTAATGGCATAAACTGACGTGCACTCTTCCATCTTCTTTGTAAAGATTAAAAAGTGCCCCTTTACAGGGATATAAAAGTGATATTTAAAAATTTAAAAATATATATCTAAGTCCCCTTATTATGATTGATCTTTTTCTTGAAAGATTGAAGAATGTAACCATATGCGGCGGAAGTGGAGGCATACTGGGCACGTGCCTTTTTTCAGATGGAAAAGGGCCTTTTCAAAGAGAGGAAGTGCCCATTTTAGAGATAGAACCTGCCCTTTCAAACATTGAAAAACTTTTTCTTCAACAGGTCAACTGTTCAAAGAACTATAAGTTCTTTTCACTGAAGAAAGTTACACTAACATTGCTCTAAAAAGACTAAAATTTCACGCGCCTTGATTACGCGCATACACTATTATCAATTTCCATGAAAGACAAAGTTAGGGCCTAATAGCCCTATATATTGGACTTTTTTTATACTCAAAAGGCCTTTACCTCTGCTTACATTTGCTTTCTCAGCTTATAATTTTAAAAACTTGTTAACCTATGGCCTTTTTAGAGTGTGCGAGCCACCCCAATTTTCATTAGTGGGGAATCTTTGACATGCATTTGTACAGGGCCAACTTACTGCTTACACCCGGGCCATTGCCATAACATAAACTGACGTGTCCTCTCATACCTTCTTTGTAAAGATTAAGAGGTGCCCTCTTACCTGTTTACAGAGATAGGAAAGTGTTATTTAAAATATCATAATATATCTAAGTCCCCTCATTCAGTTATTATAATTGATGTTTTTATTGACAGATTGAAGAAAGTAACACAAAAAAATCAAGACCCATATTTGCTTTTCACATTTATTCTAAATTTTAAATATACTCCGATTGATGAACAAAGCAATCATAATCTATAAGTCTGAATACTACCAATTTCAAGATATGATCTATACAATTTCTAATTTTATGTAGATTTTGGAATAATTTGTTAATTTTTACCGAATTTTGGACCAAATTATCTTGAATACTTGAAACTGTAAGTTATAAAAAAAAAAAAAAAGGTAAAGTAAAATAGGTCACCAGTTTTTTTTAGACCGATAAAAGTTTCGAAATCTTCCGTTGGGGGAAGGGAAGGGAAGGGGGGGAGGGGAGGGGAATGAGGGTTGACCGTATAAAGCTATATTGCTACATGCTTTAAACATACAACTTGAAAAGTGCCCCTCAGATTCTGTGCACCCCCAGATTCAAACATCTTCCGCCACCTCTGCCTAACCCCTAATATGAGGTCATCATATGAGACTAGTGGGCCACACTAGCGCTCCTAATATCAAGGGGGTGGCCATGTAGTGTAGGAGGTATAGGCAGTTATTTGATGAGATGAAACCTTAAAGAGATGGATTAATTTTGTCTCAAGTTTTATTGCATGTTCTGAGCAGAAATTGATTGACTGATCAAATTTATCAACAACGCCCTCACAATAAATTCCACTTTGTTAGTTGTTTACTTCTTCTTCAACCTAGGATCAAGTACAAAAGTACAGAATGTGGTGTGAAAATGGAGGAAATTTAAGCTGGAAACAGCCGAGTTAATAAACTGATAAGAAATATAAAGTTGTTGAGAAATCAGAAGGGAAATATAAGTGTTCCAAAACATCAGGTAAGATTCAGAAGTATAAGTATGTTAATACAAAAATTGATTATTTGTTAGGAGCTTTACGTTGCCGCTACCACAGGCTTGTGTGCTACGAACATTACCGTATATGTAGTGTAGTGCATACACACGGGCATCTGGAGACATGAGTGCTTGTAGCATGTGCAGTAAAGTGTAAACAAAACGGCACTAAGTTAGGCCTAGAATTCGGAAGCCAAAAGGGTACGCCGAAGTTAAATACTAATACTAGAAAAGAAGGCCCAGTACTAAGTACTAACTGTAGTGTTGTTAGTTCTAGGTTGATGCTTCTTGACTTATGATTTGGCAATTATTCCAATTACGAGGTTCAACAAGTCTGTGAGACTTTCAACACCTCTTTGTCAGTAATAGCTCAAGTTTTGTTAAAACATTTAAAAGTGCTTTACATACAACTTTTTTACATGAAAAAAAAAAAGAGAATACAATTCACTCACAGCACGACGAATTTGTGAAAATAAACAAGATATGTTACCTATACAGTAGGCCTACTATATATATATATATATATATATTAGGCCTAGGGCCTATATAATTTGAATACGTTGCAGAAAAAGAAAATACAACTTCCAACAAGGGCCTACTCCTTAGAGCAACTTTGTTAAAAACTTTAAAAACAAGACGTTTCGTAATCGACCATCATATATATATATATATATATATATATATATATATATATATATTTATATATATATATATATATATGTAAGAGGTTGGAAAATGTTGTTTTTCTTGTTTTGATCGTATCATGCCAAAATGTGTGATTTTAGCATATTTAGCTTTTTTTTTACTTGCATCTTGCTTCTTCATGTAGGCTTTGAAATAAGTATTTCTTTTTGCCTATGGTTTGCCATTTGTGTTTTCTCAAGTTTGCAAATAATGTGCTGCAAGTGTACTTTTTTAAGCTCTGTGCCATTTCTAAACTGAAATAATGTTATTTTCCATCTTCTTATGTTGATTGCTAATTAATTTTTATTTGTTAAGACTTTAAAATCCTGACTCAAATGATATTAACTGGTCTCTTTAACTTATTCACTATTACTTGAATGAAAACAATTATTTTGATGCTTTCCTCAGTTTAGACTTCCCTTTGTGTATTCAGTTACATCTAAGGTGGTCATTTTCTTTATCTTGTGTTTAATTGGTGGTTCTGGTTATTTTTTCTTCCTGTTTTCTTTTGTCCATCAAAGTCTGGACAGAAGAAGGGTTTCCTTTGTTTAGAGTATTATGGAATAGCCAAATGTAATATTATGGGGTAGGCCACATGTTTTGGTCAGAAATGATTTTAGATTATCAGGAGACACTTTCAGGAGACCATAGAGTACAGTTGGATTATTACCATGTAGCTTGTCAAATACCAAATGATATCTTTTCAAAACTCATGTAAATATTGTACAGTGTGGTATGTGGAGTAGAAATAGACTTTGCACTGTAGATGAACTTGAAATATTACTGTGATGTTCTTTCATCTCCGTTTTTTATATATTTTATGAACTGCGTAAGAATCCACCAGCATTTGCAGTTCTCATACTGCAGATGCTGGCACATCCCAAAGGAGATCACGTCTCGTCCCCCTTACATATATATATATATGTATATATATATATAATAATAATAATAATAATAATAATAAATAAGATTTATAATGCGCACGTATCCACCCAGAAGGTGCTCAAGGCGCCGTACAATGTGAAAAACATAAAGGAATAACAATTAAAAAAAAAAAATAACAAAAACATACATAGGAGCCTACACACGCACATACACCCACATATGTATACACAAAAACAATATTAAATAAACGCTTTGGACATGAGATGTGTCTTTAGATTTGTTTTAAAAATTGCAAGAGAATTGGATGATCTGACATGAAGGGGTAATTGATTCCACAACCGTGGTGCAGCTATACCAAAAGACCTATCACCCCATGAGTGTATGTATATATATGTATATATATATTTTGATAAGTCCTACTATTTCAAATTTAACCTACTTACAGTAGGCCCCTATGTGTTTTTTGACACTTTTTGCACATTTAACTTTGTAAGTTTTTTAAATATTAATTCTTGCTTACAGTTATCTTTATCTTCATTCTGACATTTAGATTAATTGTTGTTTGGCAATTTGATTTTCTTTCTTATACTCTTAAGCATCATTTGATTAAATTTGTTGATTCCTTCTTCTTCCTCAAGTTCAAATTATCTCGCATACTTCAAGGGCCTTGCAGAGCCATGAATAACATGGATTTTGACCAGGCCGAAAACACCGGGTTTTCACCCTACTCTTTAAAAGAATTGTTCAGAGAACCAGGTAGGGTGTGACTGTCCTACCAACGGGACCGGCGGCTTAACGTCCCCTCTGAAGGATGGCGAGCACCATTCAACCATTGCTACTTTTCTCAACAGCTGAATGGGGAACAGTAGCTGTAAACGACGTACTTCCGCTTTGATGTTCGGTGTATCTGTCTGCATAGCTGTGGAAAAACGTATTAGACCTTACTGAGGTTTGAGTCCGGTACTTTCAGCATCTCAGTTGCGCGCTCTACCAACTGAGCTACCTACTCTCCTTTATTGTTGTCGATTTGACTATTTTGTGATTTTGATGAAATACATGAGAAGATCTAAGAAGATTTCTGTGTTTAATTTATGTTGAATGATAGGTGTGTGAACATATGTTTTCTAATCTCTGGTTGTATGTGTTCAATTTTATTATTAAAATAAAAAGAGAGGGATTTATGGAGTAACTATAGAATGCGGGTTCACTCTCAAAAAATACCCCGATTCGCGAACTTCCGACGTGAATTATATAATCTTGTAAATCATTAAAGAATTATAAGTATAATCTTATGGCTCCCATACAGTATCCCAGGCTATCCCCGGCTGGGCAGGTAAGTCGCGCGGATTGTAGGCTTACTATCTTAATTAAAGAACCATGCATATTTATGTTGGAAGAAATTTTTGAATATTTTAACTTAAAAACTATGGCACATCCCTGGCTGAATGGATTGTAGGACTACTAACCTTGATTAAAAAACGATGACGTATTCATGTATGATAATAGTGTTAATGGAACGTGACTGCGCTGCCAGCAGCCAGGTATATACTTCAAACTAAACCTGTATTCTATAGTTGTATTAGATATATAAATCTGAATGTAATTCTTTCAACATTTGTCATGCAGAGCTTTCACTGTTTCAGTAGCATTGATAGTAATCAATGTCGTTGCATGCCGGGTTTATAATCCAGGGACCTCAAATAATATATATGTCAACGTTCCAACAGATCTCCATTGGGGTATAATTTATGTGAAGATGCCCACGGTCGTTTTATTAACCAGTTGTGGAGCAGTGATTGGAGACCCACCAGGAATCGAACCCGAGATGTTAGATTGGAAATTAAAGCAAAATTTTGATGCTCATTTATTGTCTTTGAAGAGAAAAATGAATCAAAGATCAGCGATAACTTAGTAAGTAAAAGAGCGGTTCCAAGTTTTTAGACTGTTGTACCCAAAATTCTTCCTAAATAGGAATGCACTGGAACCGGATTTGACCGGATCTAGAACCATATTTACTCTGTCCCTGTACTTTCCCCCTTTTTTTTACCCATGCCCTTCCTCTCTCAATCCCAGCTTTCTGAGTTTTAGTTCCTATATTTCTCTCAATCTCCCCTATTTTCTGATCTTCCTACCTCTGGAATGATCTAACCTCTCAGGTACAATTTGACTCTCGCTGTCGTGGTGCTGTTAAGCCATCATCAAACAAACAAACAAACAATTGGCCGAATAGATGAATTCTGGCCAGACTGACTTTTTCCCTCAGAAGAAATAAATCATTAACAAAATGACTTATTTAAAGGGAGAATATCTTAGGTAAAGTATACAATTTTCTAGGTGTAAAACCCTAGCGGGGAGGGAGAGGGGGAGGTAATTCCATACTGAAGTGGTAGGTATGTGCTGCCCAGGATTTCAAAAGTGGAATGCAGTATGAGAGATTTGCTAGTAACTGCAGTATGACAGATTTTTTGGTAACTGCAGTATGACAGTATATGATTTTGATATCTGCAGTATGAAAATAAGTGATTTTTGATACCTGCAGTATGAAAATGAGTGAATTTTGCAGTATGAAAATATGCAATTTCTTTTAGACCAGCAGTATGAGAGATTGGATTTTTGATACCTGCACTATAAAAATTCTGAAAAAAGGCGACTGCTCAGGTGGCACATGTATATATACCTCACATATAGTAGTGCCCTGCCCCCTCCCCCACTTCTTCCGGGGTGTAAAGACACTAAGAGAATAAATAATCTTGTTAAATATTATCTTAAAAAATAACTGCAACATTAACGTTTTGAGTGATTTTTTGATATGAAAATGTGTTTGGGTGTAAACTTCTTTGAAGTCAAGTGCTAAAACTGAAATCCACATTTAAAAAACCACGACAGATTTTTAGAATGATCTGGCTGGATTTTGTTGCAGATTTGGCTGGAATGGGAACCCAATTTTGTAAACTATCCGGGCAGATAGTCAGGCCGGACCGGATATCTGGTGCATCCCTATTCCTAAAAGGCCTTGAAGTTTATAGACCTATCAATGTTTATGAACAGGTAGAGATGTTTTGTCGGACCATGACCGGAAAGGGGACCTGCGCATCACTCAATTGCAGTCCGATAAGGCTTAAAAATATCGCTTGCATACAGGGTCCCAACACAACTTGTGGCAAATATTGTATACAATACATGTACAGTTTTATACTGTCAACAGTATTCATAATAAGTCTCTCAAGGCACAATGCACGGTGGAATTTTAGGAAGGTTTTACATGTGCTTGTCAATCTAAACGTTTATAGCTACAGGGACTGTCATGATAATGTTGATTATCACGATATCCTTTTTTCCATGATATAAAAGTACCCTGACCAACATATCGTGATGTAAACTGGATTGAAAGCAAAATAAAAAAACATAAAAAAAAAAAAACTTGAATGAATGAGATTTAAACTGCCAATATTCTCAGCATATCCGATTATTTTATACTTCCTTTCCTTAGCTCTTAGATTTTACAGGATAAATGAGATCTGCAGACTGAAAACATGAGCATAATTAATCATCATAACAGAAATATATTTTTGTCCATGATAATCGATCCCATTTACTGTAAACATCGGGCATGTGAGACTACAGCTGTTTAGCTGATTTCAGCTATTTTCCAAACTAATTTCACCTATTTTCTGCATAATTGACAATACTTAGCTATTTTGATGAGAAAATTGATCAATTTCAGCATTCATACATCAAGCTAAAACCAGCCAAGCAAACAACCAACAAACCAACAAATCAACCAGCAAACAACCAACCAAAAACAACCAATCAACAAACAACCAATCAACAAACAACCCACCTCCCAAACCCACACTGAAGAGAGTATGGATTGTTCGACATCGAACACACCGATCATACTTCTCGTCCAATTTTCAAAAACAATCGCTCCCAAAGAAACAAATCCAAAGAAAAAACAAGCGAACTCAGACCCAGCAGATCTTCCTCCAGATAACCCCCCGCCTCCTTTATGGCATACACCACAATCAATTACAATAACACTCACAACATCATACAATGGAACATTAGGAGCCTTAAGGCCAATTCTGAAGAAATCGACCTTCTGGCCTCCACCTTCAACCCGGTCGTCTTCTGCCTACAAGAAACTTTCTTGAAAACCACCGACCATTACTCCCTTAACAACTTTGCTTGCTATCACAAACATCAAGTGGATGCTGACAGGGCCTGGTGAGACTTCAGCTATTTAGCTAATTTCAACTATTTTCCAAGCGAATTTCACAAATTTTCTGCATAATTGACAATACTTAGCTATTTTGATGAGAAAATTGATCAATTTCAGCATGTGAGACTTCAGCTACATGTATTTAGCTGATTTCAGCTATTTTCCAAGCTAATTTTACTGATTTTCTGCATAATTGACAATACTTAGCTTTCTTGATGAGAAAATTGATCAATTTCAGCTACTTTTATAAATCATCACTCACATGTCTCAACCATAGCCTGATTTATAGCATTTCAAAAACAAATTACTGTATGCACATTCTGTACTGTTTTGTTTCTTCTGTTGGAAGAATTTTTTTAAGTAATACTGTACATTACAGACCCCTAGCTTGATTTAAAAAGGGGCAGGGTGCTAGACTTGTTGAGGGGCACAATAATGCGCATGGACTCCAGGGGCTCAATCCCATGGTGAAGAAGCTCTGGGATTTTAGCTATAATGATACCTCAAAATGAAACTATTCTGATTAATAAGGACCATTCATAAGCCAAACAGGATAATTGCTTATTATCCTATCATTCTGTGTTCTGTATCCATGTAAGATATTTCATTTATGAGGTTAATTAAGATTATTAAGTTAAAAAAAAATATATCTATATATTATATATATATATATATATTTTTTTTCTTATGAGGGGCAGGGCGGATCCCCAGTGGGGGCAGGGCGGGCCCACGGAAGGGCCGGGCGAGCTGCCCCTGTAAAACAGCAAAGCTAGGAATCTTTTTTGTTGTGCTTTTTTTCTTCTTGAAAATCTCAAAATCATGATGCTTACCAGTCATACTGTAGCCAGAGGCAACACAATTTTGGGGATTTATTTTACCCAAATGTTACCCGAGGTTTAGATATCTTACTGTACAATATATGTTCATAGGTATACTGCAGATCCACTGTACTGTACATGTAGAACTCACATTCAAATTGACATCAGTAACCTAGACACATGCGGCATACCTTCATTTAAAACAAAAATAAAAAATTAGATGACATCCTTCTTTTGACCCCAAATATATTGAAATGTAGATCATATTCCAAACCTGTATATTCAAACCATTTTGCCAATTCTGGCATAATGAGTGTTTGTCACATTCTGTTTTGCTTGACTTTGTAACCTTACCACCATAGTTATTTTCTGCGCTCAATTTTAAATTCTCCTGAGGCTTGTAAACTAAACTACGTTGATACTCCCTCAGAAACATGAAGATCATAATGTTGTGGTATCTTATTTTCGTGTCCTAAAAATAATTGCTGCCAAGGTGTTGTGGTTGGTGTCGGTATTCTGATAAAGCACTAGACATGATCCTGGCTAAGTTGGCATTTGAATTTTATTTCCTGTTGGGAAAGAAAAAGGCGGTAAGTTCCTTGAAGGGATATTTTGATAAAAAATTGTATTTGTATGGAGTTTGATATGTAGAGTAATTTTGTTGATAGACAACGATAAATCTACTGTATGCAATAATAGATCTACTGTATGCAATAATATGATCTACTGTTTGCAATAATAAATATGCTGTATGCAATAAGAGATCTACTATATGCAATAATAGATCTACTGTATGCAATAATAGATCTACTGTATGCAATAATAGATCCACTGTATGCAATGATAGATCTACTGTATGCAATAATAAATATGCTGTATGCAATAATAGATCTACTGTATGCAATAATAGATCTACTGTATGCAATAATAGATCTACTGTATGCAATAATAGATCTACTCTATGCAATAATAGATCTACTGTATGCAATAATAGATCTACTGTATGCAATAATAGATCTACTGTATGCAATAATAGATCTACTGTATGCAATAATAGATCTACTGTATGCAATTATAGAAGTATAGCATATTAAATTTAAATATGAAGGTCGTTGGATCGAATAGAAAATGTTTGTAGGAATTTAGTGTTGCCACTCTGTTAGACTTGTGTACTGTTTATGAAAATATTGTTTGTGAAGAAAACCCCCCCCAAAAAGCAGGTGAGTAAGAAATGATAAGTATGTCGCTGAAAGTGTCGTTAAAGAATTAGTTCAGCAGGTCAAGCAAGTCTATCGTATGTGAAAGAGGAATTCAAAAGAAACAAAATGGTGAAGAAAGCATTGCAAAATTGTGTTACGTTAAGGAGATATCCAAGTTTATAGTTTGGTATTATTTGTGTAGAAACAACTGAAATCAGACTACTTGTGATGTCATAGCCTCAGATTCCTCAAAGTCTTTATATAATCTATCATATTTTGTCCACCGATTTTGTGACTTAAAAACCATGGGATATGTCATGAAAAATTGTG